>JBBPBT010000460.1:4017792-4056079 GCA_037974875.1 Cicer bijugum | reverse complement strand
CCCCCCCCCCCTTCTTCCATTTTCGCTTTTCTTTGCTTCCTTTTACTGAAGAATAGAAACCCAAGGCCTAGTGGGTGATAGGACAAGGATTACTCAACTTCACTCTTCCTCTTTGATCCGAAAACGAAGAAAAACGGTTTAGGGATTTCAAAACTGTCAAACACAAATCTCGCCGTTTTTTCTAGATCCAAGCTTCATTTCACAAAGGGATAGAAGGGAAGGTTGCTCACCACTACACTACGGTGCTAGTGAGCTAATTTTGGAAGCGACGTTGCAAGCAAAGTTTTTACCGGAATTGATCGCGGTGCCGTAAATCGACGTTAAAGCTAACGATAAGGTAAGGGCTCCTTCCAAACTTTTAGTTTGCATTTAGGGACTTACTTGTGGTTGTGTGGAAAAGAATTTTGTTAGGGTTAGAGTATTGATTTGGGAAAATGTATCTAAGGCTTTATGGGTAAAATCTTAGAGTTAGGTTTTGGTTATATTGATGAATGTTTCATGGTGAATGAATTTAAACTCTTTTATGTATGATTTTGAGTAAATGAAACTTGTGTGTTTGAGGGGTGGATTGTGTTGATTTGTGTTCGTTGATTTTGACGTGTTCTTAATTGATACTGATGAAATTTGAGATGTGTTTTGTGTGGTTTGTGTGGAAAAATGATTTGGTGTGAATTATAGACTGAATGTGAAAGTATGTTTGAGTTTGTTCTGTGTGGAATTTGAAAACCATTAAGTTAAACGAGTATTAAGAATGGGGAATCTCTTAATGTCTCGTTTACTAAATGTGAGTTTGTGAAAGTCGTTTAAGTTAAATGAGAATTAAGAATGGGGAATCTCTTAATGTCTCGTTTACTTAATGTTGTTTTGAAAATCGTTTAAGTTAACTGGGCGTTAAGAATGGGGAATCTCTTAATGTCTTAGTTACTTGATGTTGTTTGAAAATCGTTTAAGTTAACTGAGAGTTAAGAATGGGGAATCTCTTAATGTCTTGGTTACTTAATGTTTGTTTTTGAAAATGGTTTCAGTGAAATGAGTATTAAGAATGGGGAATCTCTTAATGACTTGTTTACTGAATGTTTTGTTGTGGAAATCGTTTAAGTCAAAAGTATATTAAGAATGGGGAATCTCTTAATATGTTTGTTGCTTAATGTTTTGGTGTGAAAATCGGTTAAGTAAATGAGTATTAAAAATGGGGAATCTTTTGATATCTGCATTTACTTAACGCTTGTTGTGAATGGAGTTACTGTATGCTCATGCATTTCATTTGGTAAATTGTGCTGACCCGTGATAGGTGGCACCTCGGTAAACTGTACTGACCCGTGATAGGTGGTACGTTTACGATTTACTTTTTGGTAAGTTGTGCTGACCCGTGATAGGTGGCACCTCGGTAAGTAGTACTCTGGCCTGTGATAGGCGGTACCCTTACGACTTACGCTTTTTCTTTTGGTAAATCATGCTGACCCGTGATAGGTGGCACCTCGGTAAACAGTACTGACCCGTGATAGGTGGTACGTTTACAATTTACGCTTTTTAGTAAATCGTGCTGACCCGTGATAGGTGGCACCTCGGTAATTGGTACTTTGGCCTGCGATAGGCGGTACAATTATGATTTACGGCCCTTCGAGGAGGTTTTGCTTTGGAATTCCGAGTCCATGCATTTTGGCATATACGCATTGCATTAGGATGTTTGGCACACGAGTCAAGTTTGATTCGAATTCATGAATGTGATGATTTTGCTAAGTGGTATGTGTTGAAATTATGGGTAAGTGTGTCTGATTTAAACTTATGATTGTGATGATTTTACTACGTGTTATGTATTGAACATCGTGTGAAAGTATGATGGATTGTAAAACTATTTCGAAGCCCATTATGTCGTGGTGATTGTGTGGGAATTGCTAAGTGTTAAGATTTGGAGTTGTGTATGAATGTGATTGAGTTAGTTTATGTATTTTTGGAAGAATATGCAGGGAAATCGATTTCCCAATCGATTGGATGAGGGACAGGGACTTCCCTAATTTGACATAATCGATTTGCCAATCGATTTTATAATATGTTTTTCAAAACCATTTAAGAAATCGATTTGGAAATCGATTTGGCCATACAGGAATTCAGCAAAACTGACAAAATCGATTTGGAAATCGATTGGCATTAAGTCAGTGGCTCAGCTATGTTGCCCAATTGATTGCCCAATCGATTGAATTAAGCCCAGAGTTCAAATTTCACTAAAAACCTTCAGGAAATCGATTTGGAAATCGATTGGCTTTAATACAGGGGCTCAGTTATCCATTTAATCGATTTCCCAATCGATTGGCTTAGTGGAAATTCTTATTTTGAGTTAGATAATTGATTGCTCAATTAATTTATCAATGTTTTGGTCAGTTATGTATTACTTGATGGATTGAGAACTTTATTTTGATTTCAATTTTATTTGGCAAGCATTATATGAACTTTTAGCATATGGAAAACCCTTCTAAGATGTATTGATAAGTTGAAAAGATTATTTGTGCATTTAAAAGCTTAAATGTTATGTGTTAACTGTTAATTTCGGTTGGTGACCCTTTACAACTATTGTGGAAATCTGGGCCTTGCCCTCAGATGAGAGTCAAGATGATCGTACCGGTTCGTACCCTACGGACGGGAATGTGGATGGGAGTGCTTGAGTGGAGCTACGTTATGAGGATCTCACGGGGTGCATGGAGATTACCCAAGGCGTATAGTTTTTTGTTATGTATAGAATGATCAGACTAGGTTGTCACTCAGGACACATATGTCTTTCTTTTGGGGTACCTTTATGTTAAGTTGGAAGGGTGTACAGGTACTAAGGTTGACATCAGGACATGCTTTGGATTTATATTTTGAAAAACTTTTCCGTTGTTTGTAAATTATGATGACTAAACTATCTATCCAAAGGTTTTACCTTATTTATTTCTCTGTTGTATTTTAATTTCTTTTGAAAAAAAAATACACCCTCGCTTTGAAAAACACGGTGTTACAAATCTCTTTAGAGTTAATTATACATTGATTTTTGAATTTATGATTTAAATCTCTTTGAATTTAATTATACATTCATCTTTGAATTTATGATTTAAATCTCTTTAGAGTTAATTATACATTGATTTCATATCTTTGAGGTATGTTGGTATTGTGCACATCAGAGCAATGCAAAGCCTTTAAATGCATGCTTCAAATTTAGTCTTCAGAGGCAGTGTTCAGACTTAGTTTCAGAGCCATTCATGAGAGGCAGTCTCCAGATCCAGTAATCAGACCCAGACATCACACCAAGACTTCAGACCGAGACATCAGAGGCAATCCTGTAACCTTCCTAGGCACGTTACTTTTAGAGACATATGTTCAGAGGCAGATGCGTATTAATTTTCATACTTAATAAAGACATTCCTCTCATTTTCTTCTTCCAAAAATTTCATACTTAATGAAGTCATTAATTCAAATTTATTGTTTTCATAAAATATTTTTGTTAACATCAAAACTATAAGTGGAAAACAAACTTGATTCTAACAATCTCCTCCTTTTGAATCATGATAAAACTTTTATTTTTTATAACAATTTCTCTTTGATTACTTGACTCCCCCGGACTTAAGGCTCTCTCTAAGCTCATGTAATTTTTTATTATCTCCCCACATTATTGTTCTCAAATATCGTTCTCTCCATTTTGTGATCAGACAAAAAGATTTGAAATTGAATTTTTTTTTATTATTTGCCCTTTTATAATAAAATGAACATAATGTAAAGCATAGTCTAATATTAACATAACATAAAAATGATCCTAGTATTAACCATAACTACTTTAAGCTTGACACAACATCATTTAGGTATAAAGGTAAGGTATAGATTTTTTCTAATGTAGTTAAATTTATCTTGAGCTAGTAGTTTGGTGAATATGTAAGCCCATTGGTGTTTAGTGTCTACAAACTGGATATTTGATGTCTATGCTTTTGGCTCTAGATTGCAGGATTGGATTCTCAGTTAGAAAAATGGTTGAAATGTTGTTACAGAATATGGGAATGTTACTCTCAAGAGTCTTGTAATTTTTCAGTTGATATTGAAGTAACACCGTTGATTTACAAGAAAGGGGGGTTTGAATTGTAAATGTGTCTTTTAAAATTCCTGTTAAAACTTAAGAAAATAACTCAAGAATGATCTTGGTTATGAAAACAGAAAACAGAGAACGTTCTTGTTTTGTGTTATAAAACAGAGAACGTTCTAAGATTAGCAGAAAATCAGTTTCTATTTTATCTTAATTGATCAATGCAGTATAATAAAGAAAGAGATAGGAAAGAGAATACCACACAAAGATTTATCCTGGTTCATCCAACGTGGGTTACGTCCAGTCCTCACACTGTGAGATTTTCCACTAAGTGTTTAAAACGAAGAACCTTCTTAATCTTACAACACCTAGAATAGATCAACCTTGATCTATTTCCACTTCAATTACTTTCCACCCAGAAAGCAATAACAACACCTATCTAACATTGATAGGAAGCAATCTTAAACAAACTATAAAGAAACTCTTATAGTTTGAGTTTTTACAAATGATTGATTTTGATAGAATCTGATATTGCTCAACTCTTGTTTGAGAATAGATTCTTTACAGAGTATCTAATAATAATTTCGCAGCTGATATATGAATGTGCAGCAGTGGCTGTTTTGCAAATTGCAGAAAATGATATTGCCTCTGTTTTGCAGAATTTCAAGCTTAAGTATGACTGTATATTGTTGATTACATAGCACTTGAATTTCTTCCTTTCTTCATGATTGAGGCCTGCTATTTATAGGCTGGAAATGCACAGGATAAGCATGAAAGAGCTGTTGGAGAGGCCATGCTTTTCCTGGATTTAAGGCAGTACTTTGAATAGACATTTCATGCTATGACATAGCCTTTTTTTACTTTTGGATTTAGCATTTAAAGTTGTGCTGTACTTTTCTGACATAACCCTTGATGTTTCTTCATTGTTCTTGGATGATACATTCTCCATCTTGAGTCTTGAGTGCAGCTGGAGAAGATTAGGATCGAATTGCAGACTGAAACAGAGAATGCAAGGCTGCTGTTGATGTGCAGAAAAACGGAGAACGTTCTGGGTTTTTGAGTGAACGTTCTTGAGCTTAAATAATCATTCCGGAGCTCCCGTTTTGATCAACCTGGATTTCTTTTGTGATTTCCTTGTCATATGTCATGATTGAGTGGGCTTTGTTGACTTTTGAATTTTTGGAATTCTTTAGGTCATCATGACTTTTGTCCATCTTTGGGCCCTTTTAATTTTGTGATTAAACAGCCTTTTTGAGCTTGGATGAATCCTACTTGTTCCTTGCCATGTACTAATTAGATATGAACAAATTTCCAGGACAGATTCTTTGTTAACGAGGTAGATAAACTTTGAACAACATGTTGTGATGAACTTTTTTGAGGCTGGATCTCTTTCTCTGTTTTAGTGTTCTTGTTGTTGTTTTCTTTGCTTTGCTTGATTAAATTCACTCAAAAGAACAAGTTAAATTAACATAACATTTAGAATCATAATTAACATCCTTAATTAACTTTTTGTTTGTTTTCATCAAAACATTAAATTGAGATTTTGTCTCAACAATCTCCCCCTTTTTGATGATGACAAACATGTTAATTTAGATTTTAATTTTGATTCTAATTTTAATCAAAGAGAGCTTAAAAACTCCCCCTCATAATATGCTTCATATTTTTTGAACCAACATAAAATCTAAAATAATTCTCCCCCTTTGTCAACACAAAAAGATTGGGGAATGCAAAGGAAATGTATACTACACATAAAAAACTATGAGTATATTCCAGTTTTAAGAAAAGTAACATTTTCTAAAAAACTCCCCCTTAATATTTTGAAATTGATATCCTTTAAAATTTCAAAATTCCAAAACACAAGCAAGATGTCTCTTTGCTCTTTTGCCTTTTTTCACAACAGACAATATTTTAATTTGAACATGATAATGAGCGCAAGGGAAGCAAAACGAATGTGATATCATGTCAAGTATAATTTATCTCTTTACAAAACATTTTTATGCTAAAAAAAGTTTGTATTTATCAAAAACAATCAAAGAGATTTGTTCACAAAAAAAATGATTTTAAGGACATAAAAAAGAGAATTTTGAGTTCAAGGAATGAATTAAATCATGATTAGAATATACCTCGATAAGATCCAAAGAAGAGGACAATGTCAGTATGTGCTTCTTCTAAAGGACAACCATTCATACTTGTTACTATTTCTTTGATCTGATGGCTGACTTTCATCAAGACTCTAGTAGCAGCAACTTTGGTACCATATCCTTACAATTAAATTCTTCCAATAATTTGATCATGAGATGTTTTTGGAGGAAGGATCAATAGTGAGATATGTGTAGGAGTGCTAAAACTAAATGATTCAAACTCATTTAGAAATTGTTGCTATTTTTTCAACCATATCATCTTAATATAAAGCATTAGATTTGATTGAATGTTGCATATAACCTGTCAAGAACATTTTGCAGAATGTTCAGCTTTTCTGCATAATATTTTGCTCTTCTGCAGAATGTTCTGCTCTTCTGCAGAATTTTCTATTTTTCTAGAGAATGTTTCTGTCTTTGGCACAATATTCTGCTTTGCTGGAGAATGTTTCTGTCTTCTGCAGAATGTTCTTGTACTGCTTCCAGAATGAACTTTTTTGCTTAAATTGATCATTCTTTTGGATTTTGCCTTTATCATTCTCCAGCTTTTAAAAGGATAATGAATCAGAGACTGTTTATTAATCTCAGTTTCCTAGAAAGCATTATGTTGCTGCTGTCCAGAATGTTATTATTCTTCATCTCCTTAGCTTTAATGTTTCCAAAGGTTATAGATACTCCAAATTTTTCTAATGATAGGAGGCACCATACTTTTCCATTCATGTGTTTTGAGCATACCTTGTTCATGTATCAATGTTCTTCCTTGATTGTTGGATGGTGTTCCTACATCACAAGTTAGTAATGATTTTGGTACCCATATTTGTTTGGGTCCTTGATGGTTAGTATATCTTGTTTTAGAAGATTTTTTAGAACTTGAACTCTTTTTAAAATAGCAAGTTGATTCAAAGTGATCATTTTTTGAAAAATAGGAATACTTTGTTGTTGATCTTTGATAAGGTTTCAAAATCTGAGTTTTACACGGATTTGAAATTGATTTTGCTGATATTCCAAATTGTTCCCTTTTTCCCAGATTTTCTGCAAAAGGTTCAACTTTCATTTTTGAACTTTCTCCGTTTTGGAACCATCCTGGAGATTGTTCTCCGTTTTGCAGTTTTTTCAAAACTGTTTTGACAGCATGATTTTCTTTTTTAACAGACTTTCTTTTTTCAATCTTTTCATCTCTTTTTCTAAAATAGCAAGCAAATTCTAGATGTCCAAGTTTTTTACAATAAGAGCATTTGGTTTTGCTTTTATCCTCTTGTCTTTCCGAAACAAAAAAGTTTTCATATATTTTCGTTTTTTGGGTTTTATCAAAACCAAGACCCGCTTTATCAAATATTCCCACTTGAGATCCCATGATATTATGAAAGGTTTCAGTGGCTTTAATAAAATTTGATAAGTCATTTCTAAGAAGTTCATTTTCAGTTTTAAGGATAACATTCTCCGTTTTCGTTGCAAAACATTCTTGATTTTCAGATTCATTAGTTTCCTCAAAATGAGATTCCTGCATGTTTTGAATGATGTTTTTTAGTTCATCAATCATAACCTGAGCTTTCTCTTTTTCCCTTTTTTCTTTTAAAAATTGATCATTTAAAGAGCTACATTTTTGAACAAGCAGATTTGAATCATTAAGTAAGCTATCAAAATCTTTTTCAATTTGTTCACATAAGAGACATGGTTCAGAATTTATTACCTCATTATTTTCTAAGCTTTCCATTAAGCACATGTTGTCTTCTGACATTACTTCTTCTTCCTGAATCTTTTCCTCTAACACTTGTTAGGTGCTTAACTTTAGAGACCAAGCTCTGATGCCAATTGAAGTAACACCGTTGATTTACAAGAAATGGGGGGTTTGAATTGTAAATGTGCCTTTTAAAATTTCCTGTTAAAACTTAAGAAAATAACTCAAGAATGATCTTGGTTATGAAAACAGAAAACGGAGAACGTTCTTGTTTTGTTTTATAAAACAGAGAACGTTCTTAGATTAGCAGAAAATCAGTTTCTATTTTATCTTAATTGATCAATGCAGTATAATAAAGAAAAAGATAGGAAAGAGAATACCACACAAAGATTTATCCTGGTTCACCCAACGTGGGTTACGTCCAGTCCTCACACTGTGAGATTTTCCACTAAGTGTTTAAAACGAAGAACCTTCTTAATCTTACAACACCTAGAATAGATCAACCTTGATCTATTTCCACTTCAATTACTTTCCACCCAGAAAGCAATAACAACACCTATCTAACCTTGATAGGAAGCAATCTTAAACAAACTATAAAGAAACTATTATAGTTTGAGTTTTTACAAATGATTGATTTTGACAGAATCTGATATTGCTCAACTCTTGTTTGAGAATAGATTCTTTACAGAGCATCTAATAATAATTTCATAGCTGATATATGAATGTGCAGCAGTGGTTGTTTTGCGAATTGCAGAAAATGATATTGCCTCTGTTTTGCAGAATTTCAAGCTTAAGTATGATTGTATATTGTTGATTACTTAGCACTTGAATTTCTTCCTTTCTTCATGATTGAGGCCTGCTATTTATAGGCTGGAAATGCACAGGATTAGCATGAAAGAGCTGTTGGAGAGGCCATGCTTTTCCTGGATTTAAGGCAGTACTTGAATAGACATTTCATGCTATGACATAGCCTTTTTTTACTTTTGGATTTAGCATTTAAAGTTGTGCTGTACTTTTCTGACATAACCCTTGATGTTTCTTCATTGTTCTTGGATGATACATTCTCCATCTTGAGTCTTGAGTGCAGCTGGAGAAGATTAGGATCGAATTGCAGACTGAAACAGAGAATGCAAGGCTGCTGTTGATGTGCAGAACGTTCTGGGTTTTTGAGTGAACGTTCTTGAGCTTAAATTATCATTCTGGAGCTCCCGTTTTGATCAACTTGGATTTCTTTTGTGATTTCCTTGTCATATGTCATGATTGAGTGGGCTTTGTTGACTTTTGAATTTTTGGAATTCTTTAGGTCATCATGACTTTTGTCCATCTTTGGGCCCTTTTAATTTTGTGATTAAACAACCTTTTTGAGCTTGGATGAATCCTACTTGTTCCTTGCCATGTACTGATTAGATATGAACAAATTTCCAGGACAAATTCTTTGTTAACGAGGTAGATAAACTTTGAACAACATGTTGTGATGAACTTTTTTTGAGGCTGGATCTCTTTCTCTGTTTTAGTGTTCTTGTTGTTGATTTCTTTGCTTTGCTTGATTAAATTCACTCAAAAGCACAAGTTAAATTAACATAACATTTAGAATCATAATTAACATTCTTAATTAACTTTTTGTTTGTTTTCATCAAAACATTAAATTGAGATTTTGTCTCAACAATCTCCCCCTTTTTGATGATGACAAACATGTTAATTTAGATTTTAATTTTGATTCTAATTTTAATCAAAGAGAGCTTAAAAACTCCCCCTCATAATATGCTTCATATTTTTTGAACCAACATAAAATCTAAAATAATTCTCCCCCTTTGTCAACACAAAAAGATTGGGGAATGCAAAGGAAATGTATACTACACATAAAAAACTATGAGTATATTCCAGTTTTAAGAAAAGTAACATTTTCTAAAAAACTCCCCCTTAATATTTTGAAATTGATATCCTTTAAAATTTCAAAATTCCAAAACACAAGCAAGATGTCTCTTTGCTCTTTTGCCTTTTTTCACAACAGACAATATTTTAATTTGAACATGATAATGAGCGCAAGGGAAGCAAAACGAATGTGATATCATGTCAAGTATAATTTATCTCTTTACAAAACATTTTTATGCTAAAAAAAGTTTGTATTTATCAAAAACAATCAAAGAGATTTGTTCACAAAAAAAATGATTTTAAGGACATAAAAAAGAGAATTTTGAGTTCAAGGAATGAATTAAATCATGATTAGAATATACCTCGATAAGATCCAAAGAAGAGGACAATGTCAGTATGTGCTTCTTCTAAAGGACAACCATTCATACTTGTTACTATTTCTTTGATCTGATGGCTGACTTTCATCAAGACTCTAGTAGCAGCAACTTTGGTACCATATCCTTACAATTAAATTCTTCCAATAATTTGATCATGAGATGTTTTTGGAGGAAGGATCAATAGTGAGATATGTGTAGGAGTGCTAAAACTAAATGATTCAAACTCATTTAGAAATTGTTGCTATTTTTTCAACCATATCATCTTAATATAAAGCATTAGATTTGATTGAATGTTGCATATAACCTGTCAAGAACATTTTGCAGAATGTTCAGCTTTTCTGCATAATATTTTGCTCTTCTGCAGAATGTTCTGCTCTTCTGCAGAATTTTCTATTTTTCTAGAGAATGTTTCTGTCTTTGGCACAATATTCTGCTTTGCTGGAGAATGTTTCTGTCTTCTGCAGAATGTTCTTGTACTGCTTCCAGAATGAACTTTTTTGCTTAAATTGATCATTCTTTTGGATTTTGCCTTTATCATTCTCCAGCTTTTAAAAGGATAATGAATCAGAGACTGTTTATTAATCTCAGTTTCCTAGAAAGCATTATGTTGCTGCTGTCCAGAATGTTATTATTCTTCATCTCCTTAGCTTTAATGTTTCCAAAGGTTATAGATACTCCAAATTTTTCTAATGATAGGAGGCACCATACTTTTCCATTCATGTGTTTTGAGCATACCTTGTTCATGTATCAATGTTCTTCCTTGATTGTTGGATGGTGTTCCTACATCACAAGTTAGTAATGATTTTGGTACCCATATTTGTTTGGGTCCTTGATGGTTAGTATATCTTGTTTTAGAAGATTTTTTAGAACTTGAACTCTTTTTAAAATAGCAAGTTGATTCAAAGTGATCATTTTTTGAAAAATAGGAATACTTTGTTGTTGATCTTTGATAAGGTTTCAAAATCTGAGTTTTACACGGATTTGAAATTGATTTTGCTGATATTCCAAATTGTTCCCTTTTTCCCAGATTTTCTGCAAAAGGTTCAGCTTTCATTTTTGAACTTTCTCCGTTTTGGAACCATCCTGGAGATTGTTCTCCGTTTTGCAGTTTTTTCAAAACTGTTTTGACAGCATTATTTTCTTTTTTAACAGACTTTCTTTTTTCAATCTTTTCATCTCTTTTTCTAAAATAGCAAGCAAATTCTAGATGTCCAAGTTTTTTACAATAAGAGCATTTGGTTTTGCTTTTATCCTCTTGTCTTTCCGAAACAAAAAAGTTTTCATATATTTTCGTTTTTTGGGTTTTATCAAAACCAAGACCCGCTTTATCAAATATTCCCACTTGAGATCCCGTGATATTATGAAAGGTTTCAATGGCTTTAATAAAATTTGATAAGTCATTTCTAAGAAGTTCATTTTCAGTTTTAAGGATAACATTCTCCGTTTTCGTTGCAAAACATTCTTGATTTTCAGATTCATTAGTTTCCTCAAAATGAGATTCCTGCATGTTATGAATGATGTTTTTTAGTTCATCAATCATAACCTGAGCTTTCTCTTTTTCCCTTTTTTCTTTTAAAAATTGATCATTTAAAGAGCTACATTTTTGAACAAGCAGATTTGAATCATTAAGTAAGCTATCAAAATCTTTTTCAATTTGTTCACATAAGAGATATGGTTCAGAATTTATTACCTCATTATTTTCTAAGCTTTCCATTAAGCACATGTTGTCTTCTGACATTACTTCTTCTTCCTGAATCTTTTCCTCTAACACTTGTTAGGTGCTTAAATTTAGAGACCAAGCGCTGATGCCAATTGAAGTAACACCGTTGATTTACAAGAAAGGGGGGGTTTGAATTGTAAATGTGTCTTTTAAAAATTTCTGTTAAAACTTAAGAAAATAACTCAAGAATGATCTTGGTTATGAAAACAGAAAACGGAGAACGTTCTAGTTTTGTGTTATAAAACAGAGAACGTTCTTAGATTAGCATAAAATCAGTTTCTATTTTATCTTAATTGATCAATGCAGTATAATAAAGAAAGAGATAGGAAAGAGAATACCACACAAAGATTTATCCTGGTTCACCCAACGTGGGTTACGTCCAGTCCTCACACTGTGAGATTTTCCACTAAGTGTTTAAAACGAAGAACCTTCTTAATCTTACAACACCTAGAATAGATCAACCTTGATCTATTTCCACTTCAATTACTTTCCACCCAGAAAGCAATAACAACACCTATCTAACCTTGATAGGAAGCAATCTTAAACAAACTATAAAGAAACTCTTATAGTTTGAGTTTTTACATATGATTGATTTTGATAGAATCTGATATTGCTCAACTCTTGTTTGAGAATAGATTCTTTACAGAGTATCTAATAATAATTTTGCAGCTGATATATGAATGTGCAGTAGTGGCTGTTTTGCGAATTGCAGAAAATGATATTGCCTCTGTTTTGCAGAATTTCAAGCTTAAGTATGATTGTATATTGTTGATTACATAGCACTTGAATTTCTTCCTTTCTTCATGATTGAGGCCTGCTATTTATAGGCTGGAAATGCACAGGATAAGAATGAAAGAGCTGTTGGAGAGGCCATGCTTTTCCTGGATTTAAGGCAGTACTTTGAATAGACATTTCATGCTATGACATAGCCTTTTTTTACTTTTGGATTTAGCATTTAAAGTCGTGCTGTACTTTTCTGACATAACCCTTGATGTTTCTTCATTGTTCTTGGATGATACATTCTCCATCTTGAGTCTTGAGTGCAGCTGGAGAAGATTAGGATCGAATTGCAGACTGAAACAGAGAATGCAAGGCTGTTGTTGATGTGCAGAAAAACGGAGAACGTTCTGGGTTTTTGAGTGAATGTTCTTGAGCTTAAATAATCATTATGGAGCTCCGTTTTGATCAACCTGGATTTCTTTTGTGATTTCCTTGTCATATGTCATGATTGAGTGGGCTTTGTTGACTTTTGAATTTTTGGAATTCTTTAGGTCATCATGACTTTTGTCCATCTTTGGACCCTTTTAATTTTGTGATTAAACAACCTTTTTGAGCTTGGATGAATCCTACTTGTTCCTTGCCATGTACTGATTAGATATGAACAAATTTCCAGGACAGTTTCTTTGTTAACGAGGTAGATAAACTTTGAACAACATGCTGTGATGAACTTTTTTTAGGCTGGATCTCTTTCTCTGTTTTAGTGTTCTTGTTGTTGTTTTCTTTGCTTTGCTTGATTAAATTCACTCAAAAGCACAAGTTAAATTAACTTAAATTTAGAATCATAATTAACATTCTTAATTAACTTTTTGTTTGTTTTCATCAAAACATTAAATTGAGATTTTGTCTCAACAGATATTTCATCAAGAGCTATTGAGAATTGCTATCAGCTACTTAAATGTACTCAACCAAGGATGTTTACATTGCAATTGTGTTTTGTCTCTTTCTTGACCATGAGATTAAGTTTTCTCCAAGAAATGTGTAGTTTCCAGTTGTGCTTTTTCTCTCTAGTTTGTCTCCAACATAATCAGCATCACAATAACCACTTAATTTTTACTTAGTAGAATTCTTATAGAACAAGCAAAGGTTAGTAGTACCTTTTAAGTATCTAAGAATCCTCTTAACAATAGTTAAATGAGATTCTCTTGGATCAGCCTGAAATATTGCTCGCACACACACACACTAAACATAATATTTGGTCTGGAGGCAGTAAGGTAAAATAGTGATACAATATTCCTTTATATGTTTTGTGGTCAACCTGCTGGTATGATTCATTCTTTTCAAGTGAACAAGTAGGGTGTATTGGTGTAGTCATAGGTTTACAATCATTCATTTTAAACCTATTGAGAAGTTCTTTTGTATATTTGTTTTTATTAATGTATATGCCATTTTTTACTTTGTTGAATTTGTATCCCTAAGAAGAACTAAAGTTCTCCCATCATACTCATTTGAAATTCAAGCTAAATCAACTTATCAAACTATTGACGAAGAATGCCATTAGTAGATCAAAAAATAATGTCATCAACATAAATTTGAATGATAAGAATGTCATCTCCTATTGCTTTTCTAAATAGGGTGTTGTCTATATATCCTTATACAAAATTGTTTTTAAGCAAAAAGTCATTTAGTCTATCATACTATGCCTTAGGTGCTTGTTTTAGACCGTACAATGGTTTCCTAAGTTTAAATACATAGTCTAGAAAATCATAACTTTCAAAACCAAGGGATTTCTTAACATAGACTTCTTCACTTATATACCCATTTAGAAATGAACTCCTAACATCCATTTGAAATAATGTAATGTTTTTATAAGCAACAAAAAATAGTATGATATAAATAACTTCTAACCTGGCCCCTAGAACAAATGTCTCAGTGTAATCAATCTCTTATTTCTGATCTCTTCTCATTTTTCATTTGGCTTGTTTCTGAAAACCCACTTGATTCCAAAAATGTTTTTCTTTGGTCTAAGTACCATATCCCAAACATCATTCCTTTAATATTCATTTAACTCTTCTTGCATTGCAAGGATCCATCATCTACCAGTGCTTCATCAATAGATGTAGGTTAAATTGATGGTAATATACCAAACAAAGTTGTGTATTTTCAGTGATGATCTAGTTTTCAAATGATCATTTCCATATCCAATTATTAAAGTTTCAGAATATGATGACTTGTACTTCCATCCAAATCTCTCTTCTAACTTATCTTGACTGCTTCTGAATTGGTCAGATTCATCCTCTGATGATTTGTCATCTTCTTTTTATTTACTTGTATCCTCTTATTTTTCAAGTTCTTCTAGCTTGTCTGCATCAACTTGCTTTAACTTTTTAAGGTCGAGTTATCTAACATGTAATGACTCTTCCACAATATGAGTTTCCCTATTAAACACTTTATAAGCTTTAGAACTTTCAGAGTCTCCAATGAAGGTCCACTTTTATGATCTGGAATCATACTTGCCCATTTTATCCTATATAACAAGAACAACCAAAGTGTTTAAAGTATGAGATTTTAGGCTTTTTACCCTTCCATAATCTATATGGTGTTTTATTTAATATTAACCTAATTAATATTCAATGTTGAATATAGCATGTCGTATTAATTGCATTTGACTAAAAATATTTTGCAATATCTATTTCGTTGAGCATGGTTTTGGCCATTTCTTGAAAGGGGTCTTTTCTTTCTTTCCACAACTCCATTTTGTTGTGGTATTCTAGGAGAGGATAAATTGTGAGAGATTTCATTCTCATCACAAAAAAATTTCAAGAACTTGTTTTCGAATTCGTCTCCATGATCACTTCTAATTGTTACAATCGTAAGACTTTTTTCATCCGTTACTTGTTTGCAAAATGCAATAAACATTTTGTGGCATTCACCTTTATTTCTTAAGAATTTTACCCAAGTCCACCTTGTGTAATCACATACTAACACAAAGCCATACTTCTTTCAATTTAGTTAGGCTATTTTCATTGGCCCAAAGAGATCTATATGTAAGAGCACAAGGGGTTTTGAGGTAGAGACTAAGTTTTTAGAGGTAAAGGAGTTCTTTGTTTGTTTTCTCTTTTGACAAGCTTCAGACATCATTTCAGTTTTGTAGCTAAGCTTAGGTAGACCTCTAACTATATGAAGTTTATTAAATTTTCAAATTAATCTAAGGTTTCCATGACCTAACGTTTCGTGCCAAATTAATTGCTCTTTGTTTACTCACATAAGACACTTGACATCTTATTTTTCTAGACTAAATTAATTTATCTTATATATGTTATTTTGCCTATTACCTTTAAAGAGTACAAATCCATCTTTTTGAGTAAATGTCTTGCATGTTTTTTGATTAAATATAATATCATAATTATTATCACTTAATTGACTAATTCTTAATACATTATGTTTAAGACCGTTAACAAACATAACATATTTAATAGAAGAAGAGTGTGCCATTACCAATTGTGTATTTCCCCACGATATAGCCTTTCTACTTTCATCCAAAAGTTATTATGCCTCCATGTACACCATGATTTGTTTTTTAGCTTGGCTATTGAGGATATCTGCAACATAGATAATTTTCTTGTTAGGTACCCAAATTTGGTTGGGTCTTAGTTTGTTAGTCTTCATAGGCTTCTTGTATTTCCTTGTATTTAACATGTGACAATATAATTTAGAGTGACCTTCCTTGCATCCATAACATATGATGTTTTTCTTATTAAATTTTTCATCCCTTCTTCTACTAGATTGTCTGGAATATCTTTGAGGAAATTTCTTCTTTTTATCGTAACACATCTTCTAAATTTTTCTGGATATGAAAGCTAACTCCTCATCCTCTAAGTTCATATTATGATCATTTGAATCATTATCATCTGATGTTGATGTTGCCTTCAGAACCTTCTTCTTGGGTCTGAAATATTTCCTCTAATGTTTACCTTTTTCTAAATTTGGACATTCAGACTTGATATGTCTAGTTTTGTTGAATTTATGCCATATGATGTTTTTCTTGTCAAATTTTCCATCCTTTCCTCTATTGGATTACTTGGAATATCTTTTGGGGAAATTGCTTCTTTCTGTTAGGCCACATCTTATGAATTTTTCTGGATATAAAAGTTGTCTCCTCATCTTCTAAATTCATATTCTAATCATCTAAATCATTATTCTCTTATTCTGTTATTGCCTTCAGAACCTTCTTCTGCTTGTATTTCAAGGCCAAATTCGGTTATTTCTTTATGGGTTCATCTTATCCAAGCTCACTTTCACGTGATCTCAAGGAGCTAATAAATTCTTACAAATTAAGAGTATATATTGAGATCCTTAACTTCTTGAATAGTTGTATGCTTAGGGCGCCACTTGCTTAGCAGACTCCTAAAAATTTCCTTCACATGATCAATAGTAGTATAACTCGTCTCAAGTACCTTTAATCATAAGACCAGAGTTTGGAATTTGAAAATAGTAGTATAACTCGTCTCCAGAACCAAATTGTTATAGATTTTTTTACTGTTTCTTTTTCAGTGCACTTATCAAATTCCTTGAAGGTGATTGCATTGATCATGAAACTATTGGACTTATGATTAGGGGTGGGAATAGGCCAAACTAGACTTTAAAAGGCCTGAGCTTGGCCTACGAATTATTTTTTAGGCCTAAGTCTGGCATACAGCCTATCATAGGCTTTTCTTTCGGCTTGGCCTAGTCTTTTTAAAATTCTGACCTGGCCTGCAAACCTATTTAAAAGCCTTATTCACATTAAAATATTTAAATGTTTTACTAATACCACATGATGCTCTCCAAATACCAATATCAATGTATATATCTATATATATTAAATAAAAAATATTTTTTCTAACAAAATAATTTAAAAAAAAAATCTGAAACAAACATCCTTTAAACTCTAAAAACTAATTTTTGGTTTCAAATTATAGTTTTTTTTTCTAAAACAAACGCCCCTATTATTATCTCTTAAACAAATATGGATCGATTACTGAGTGATTGACTAATTGAACGACTACCAAATATGGAACAACTACCAAATATAGATCGTTACCGAATATGGAACGGCTACTGAATATGGAATAATTACTGAGTGATTGTCTAATTGATAGAATTTAAAATAGGAAATAATATTATTAATATAATAATAAAAATAATATTAATAAATAATAAAGTATATATAGATTGGCCTATCAGGCCTAATAGGCTTTTTTATAAGCCTGAGTCTGACCTATTTAAATAAATAGGCTTCAAAAACAACCTAAGCCTAGCCTTTTTATTAAATAGATTAGGCCATACCATAAGCAGGCCAGGCCATAGGCTCCTGACGAGCAGCCTAGCCTATTCTCATCGCTACTTATGATGCATTGTTTACATATTTTTCTTTTCAAAATCCATATTTTTCCTTGAAATTTCACTACCATCAAAATTTGTTGGAGCAGTGTAGCCATCTTCCACTAAGTCCCAAAGTTCAAGATCTTGTAAGATAAAGAAACTCTTTAGCATGTCCTTCCAATACTCAAATTGTCCACCATCAAACAAAGACTTTTGGTAATTTATTTAAAACTATTTTGTGTTTGGTGACTTACTTAGAACAAAAGTAGTAGCAATATTCAGATTAAGTGATTAGAGGCAGAAGTAAAATAAGAATTGTAGAATTAAAGTGACACAAGAATTTATACTGGTTCACCATTAATCAGGTAGCTACATCCAGTCCCCTTACTCAAAAGGATTAATCCAATAATTCAAAACTTGAATTACACAACACCTGACTCTACAAGCTTGTCTTCTCAAAACAACTTGACACCTACAGACTTTTTGAAGAACACAAACACCTTGACTCAACGATCCAAGTCTTCACAACACAACCTGAAAAGATGCAAATTGATTGAGGAACACGAAAGCCATTACCGGGTTGTGTTACAAGATTTTGGAAAAAATTGGTTTACTTCTAACAAGATGATTGTAAAAATGACAGTCACACTAGAAAACATTTAGAGAATATTTATTTTGAGCAAGTGTTTCTATAGACCTTAACCTTATGAACTCTCTTGTTTTCTTTTTCAGCTTTGAGTATCTATTTTTAAAATAGGTTAGGGTTTCTCATTTGTCCATACAAAATCAAAATCATATCTTTGCAAATAAGAAATGTATCTTCTTCTGAGTGTTTCTTCTTGTAAACCATTTTTTATCATATCTTTTTTAAATAATTCATTTATTGTCTCATAGATTCTTATCAACTCTTGTTGTATATAATTCATATCTTCTTGTAGATAAATTTTGATCAAATCTTCTTGTAAATCATTCATATCTTCTTGTTTTCTTCTTCAACGTTGAGTATCTATTTTTAGAATAGGTTAGGGTTACTTCTTTGTCCATGCAAAATCAGAATCATATCTTTGCAAATAATAAATGCATCTTCTTGTTAGTGTTTCTTCTCCGAAACAATTATCATGATCATATCTTCTTGTAAATAATTTTTTTATTATATCTTCTTGTAAACAATTTTTGATCATATTTTCTTGTAAATAATTTTTGATCATATCTTCTTGTAAATAATTCATATCCGCTTGTAGAATCTTATCAACTCTTTTTATAAATAATTTATATCTTGTAGATAATTTTTGATCAAATTCTATTGTAAATAATTCATATCTTCTTGTGATAAATATTGATCAAATCTTTTTGTAAATAATTCATATCTGCTTATTGATAAATCTTGATCAAATTTTCTTGTAAATAATTCATATCTTGTAGATAAATCTTGATCAAATCTTATTCTAAATAATTCATATCTTCTAGTGATAAATCTTGATCAAATCTTCTTTTAAATAATTCATATCTTCGTATTGATAAGATTTTGATCATATCTTCTTCAAATCTTGACCATATATTCTTTTCAACTTGATCAAAGATTTTCTTCAATTATAAATATGAATCAAATCTTGTTTTAGACTCTCTTCAAAAACACAATTTTTTTTCATACTCTTGCTTGATTTGAGCTAAAATGGATTCAGGTTGTTCTTGGATCATCAATAGTTTTTTATTCGGCTAAGTCTTCTTTTCATACTTAATTCTTTCAATATTAGTTGTTGACTTTCCATCAAATGCATTGACTTTCTTATTGGAGTAAGATGTATTTCTTGAATAATAAATAATCAAATGTAGAATTGTTTGACTTGAAGTTAGTGGCATTGGACAAATTACCTTGTTAAAACTTCAGAGCCAATGCAACATTAGAGGCAGCATTTGGTGTGTGTTGCACCATTTTGATCAACAGATTGTGAGCTTTGATTTTATGATTTGAACAATCTCTTCTCAATTAATTATACCTTAATATGAACTTTTCAAAAGCATGATGAGTTTGTGTACATCAGAGACATGCTTCAAATTCAGTCTTCAAACATCAGTTTCATAGTCATTCTTCATAGGCAAATTTCAGACCCAAACATCAGACACAAACATTAGATGCAATCTTCGTAACCTTTATAGGTACGTTACTATCAGAGGCAACTGATCAGAGGCAAACAAGTATACTTTGTGTTCCTCTGATCTCATCCTCTGGCCATTTCCTCTGATATCTTCCTATGATTTTCTTCTTTTAATTTTTGCATACTTAATGAAATCATTAATCTAAATTTATTGTTCTCATAATGTTTTTGTTAACATCAAAACCATAAGTAGAAAACAAACTAGGTTCCAACACGAGTGTTGCTACTAAAAAAGGTTTGCGTGCAGATTTTGGCGGTCTTGTTCATGTCATTGATGGTGAGTGGCTTAGTGGTTTTTCTAAATTCATTGATAGTTGCTGTTAACAATGAAAAGAGAAAGAAGAGAGACAACCAAGAGACAACCACTCTAGGGTTTCATAACATAGAATGAACCAACCTTAAGTTAATAGGGTTACAATGAGTATATATATAAAACCAATAGAAATATCTAAAATACCCTTACTACTAATATATAATAATATTATCTAATATCTCCCCTCAAGCTCACGATGCATTAACATGGAGCATCGAGAGTTTGTCAACTAAAAAAAAAACGAAAAACTTTAATGGAATGCATCTTTGTGAACAAAACAACACTCTTGAGACACCAAACAACACCCCTGAAACAACTTGAAGTGTCTCTGCCAAACAAAACCATTAAAACACTAAACAACACCCCTGAAACAACAAACAACGCCCTTGAAACAGCTGAAGTGTCTCCGCCAAACAACACCCCTGAAACACCAAACTACACTCCTGAAACAGCTGAAGTGCCTCCGCCAAAAAACACCCCTGAAACACCAAATAACACCCGCGAAACAGCTGAAGTGCCTCCGCCAAACAACACTCCTTAAACAAAAGCAACAATCAAAGAGAAGAACCAAGCCAACAAAAGATCAAACTGAAACCAAATCAAACCAAACTAACCAAAGAGAGAAGCAACCAATAACAAGAACCAAGCCAACAAAAGATCAAACCGAAACCAAATCAAACCAAACAAAACCAAACTAACCAAAGAGAGAAGCAACCAATAACAAGAACCAAACCAACAAAAGATCAAACCGAAACCAAATCAAACCAAACAAAACAACACCAAACCAAACTAACCAAAGAGAGAAGCAACAATCAAACAGAAGAAGCAACAGAGAGAGGAGCAATCAAACAGATGAAGCAAGCCAAACTTGTTTAGTGTTTTCCAATGTGCTTGAAGAGAATCATCCTTAGCACCAGCCATAACAAATAATGATAAGAAAATACGACAAACACAATCACTGAGACAAAATAAATTAGGGATAATCTGCTGTTGTGCGAGCAAGATTTCTCCCCCTACAGATGTCGTTTCACCGATCCGACCGTTGAAGACGAAGACCTGAATGTTGCGAACCTACTGTCCAAAAATCAGCTCGATCCAACGGTTAACGAATGCGCAATCGATGTTTTTATGACACTGATTTAACAAAATCGGGAATAGGGTTACTCTTCTCTTTTCTTTACAATAGATCCCAAACTGTTGGGAACTCGGCAGCGGAATAGAGGCGGAATCGTTCAAGGAGGATCGAAATAGGCTCTGATACCATGTTAACAATGAAAAGAGAAAGAAGAGAGACAACCACTCTAGGGTTTCATAACATAGAATGAACCAACCTTAAGTTAATAGGGTTACAATGAGTATATATATAAAACCAATAGAAATATCTAAAATACCCTTACTATTAATATATAATAATATTATCTAATAGTTGCAATGTGTATATTGCAAAGCTTTGGGGGAAGGTATGAAGGTTAAAGGTACCTCGTACTACAGGTTTTTCTTTCATAGACCTTTAGGTGGATTCATAAATTGTTGTGCGACTTTAAACCACTAAGTTTTATCTCATATTTGTTGTGATACCTCGTACTACAGATTTTCCTTGATTTACATGAATTTGTTCTTAATAAGATTAATCATTTGTTAGTTGCCGATAGAACTGGAATTGCTATGGTTCGATTCGTTGTTCTGTAGTTTTTCTTTTCGGGAAAATACACATGTGCATCTAAATATAACAATTCGTTTCATTACAAATAATTATAAAACAAGATATAACAGTCTTTCATCTTTTATCCATCTATTACTCAAAATTTAAAAATGATGTAATCTAATTTAATGTGTTTAATCCCCTTAATGCTTATCATTGCTTCGACACAATTTTATAACCCCCATATGTGTTTGAGAAGTGTCCAAAAAATGTTTTAAGTGAGTTGATACAAAGATAAAAAGAATTTTTTTAAGACACTTATCTGAATTGTCGGAAACATATCATGTGTTAGACACATGACGTATGTGACACGTCAGGTGTCCATAATTCATAAATTCATTTATCAAGAAGCAGTTGCATATACAAAAACTAGGTTTCTCTGTGATATAACAAAGTAAAAATCAATTCTTAGTTCTGCTTGGCATAAACATAAATTCCGATTTAACATTCATATTCCACCACATCAGTTTCATGTTTTTCACTATAAGCTCCTGTCCTAAGAATATATAGATTTTTTGTCATCCTTTATTCATTGTTCCAAATAGGGTGTCAATTCACATGAAGCTCTGGTTACTGGTTTCACCTGCACCACTACTACCCAAAAGTAATAAAATTCAGATTCAGCATCAACATATATAATTCTGAAGTAAATAAATATTTGAAACTTGAAAAAAGGACACAATTAGGAAAAATAAAACTCACCTCTTACGCTTGGTTTTGGAGCCAGTGGAAGAAGAAGGATTAGTATGCCAATTCCTTTTTCTTTGATTTATGAACCAGTTATTAATCTGCTTTAATTGAAGTCCTGTTTCCTGGACCAACCTTGCCTTGTCTTCTTCCTAAAAGAACATTCACGAGTAGAATATGATCAGCATTCATTGAAGAATGAAGAGACAAATGCCCAACGGCCAGCAACATCAAGGTTGCGTTAGTTAGGTACATTAATTATTAGGACATAACAATATGACATTATCAATTCACGAGTCGTAGTTGTCTACTTGGTCACTGCTAGCTAGTACGGAAAATTTATATTACCTCTTTAATTACTTATAAATATAAGTACTGTTACTAAGTGTATTATTTTTTTCAAACATATTATTTAGTAATACTATTAATATGTTTTGAAATATAAAAAAGTCAAATTTAACACAAATATATACGTTATTATTGAAACATTAATACATAGAATAAATACGTCTGTATTAAAGGACGAGAGGTAAAATGCTCTAAAACATTATGAGAATAATAATGGTTTATTCTTTAATAATAGTTTATTCTTGTGACTTAACACATTGAGTAACTCATTTAAATGTATGTGTATATTATTGAAGTAAAAATTATGAGCATATAAGTCTTATCATAATTAATTGATTTTAAAGAAAAAAGTATAATCACTTTCTCTCTTTTGTAAAAGAAAAATAAAACAATGTTTCGATTCAAACACTCATTTTACATATTGAGAGCGCTAGAAATAGAAAAATTAATATTATAAGAAAAGAGATAAACACAATCTCTTTGATATCTTCGGTTGTTTTGTTTTTGACAAAAAATATTATAAATTGTTTAAAGTTCTGGCATACGAGAAAAACAATTAATTAAGTAGATTTATGTTCTAATTTACTATACAAATACTATTTTCTATTTTTGTCTGTTTCAAAAAAAGTGTTATTTAAATTTCTTTTAAATATATTAAAAATTATTAATATTGTATTAAAAAATTAAATGACACTAGTTTTGATATATATTAATTGTGAAGAAGACACCAAATGTAGGAGGAGGAAGTAAATTTTTAATGAAGTTTATACATAATATAAAGTTTACAAAATTAATTATTAAATTCAATGAAATAGACAAATATAATTAGTATAAATTAAGAACTTGTCAACACCTCAACTGAATGTATATTTCAAATTTTGATATATGCATATATACTTACTGTGGGGTAGGGCCATTTAGAGTGTGATTGCCACCAAGCTTTCAAAAGGGATGTGGTATCACCAGGTAGCTTTCCCGCTCTTCTTTTCCTTAGAATTTCTTCTCTTATGTCCACAATCTTGTTCTTGTAACCCTAATTGATTGAAACAACAATTATAAATTAACATGCAAAAGCAATCCAATTAACTTTATAATTATGTGATAATTAACTACCTGTTTTAGTTCGTGCTTTAATTCTTGTCTCACACGTTCCATTAAAGATCTTTCACTTTCAGTTGGAACAAGAGGACCGAAGGTGAGACTATCACCACCATCTAGGCTTCCTTCGTATAAGTTTGCATTGCTCTCTGCTTGGTCGTCTTCATCGTCCGACATTGTTGCACCAGTCCCTTCCCCGGGAGATACACCTGTTCATAATATTTATTTTTAGTTAATTATTAGTCTTCATATAGTAACGGATGTGAGTTCTACAAGGCATCATAATTTGAGCCAAACTAACTCTCCTTCATGTTCATTTACTCAAATTACACTGCTTTTTTCCAGCATTATTTGGTTAGAGTGTATCAGGTCTCAGACCTGGACGGATCTACAACCAAGTAATTGGGGGCTGCTGTCCCACTTCCTTTTCTATTTTACTTCTGAATTGTTGGATAATTTTATTCTTGTCGTAATAAATATCAAGTATTGTCCTTAATATTCACTAATTAAAATTTCTTGATCTGTCACGTATCTCGAATCCTTTATTGAACCGCGGCCTAGATAAGTGGTAACTACTTGCTTTCTCGACTAGTCCTAAATTCCCATTGAAGCTTTTATTTCCTACCCTAACTTTTATTCACTCTATTCTATTTTTATAGAATATAGTGATAGGTGTAAACTCTATCTATAGAGACACCTATTTGACACCTCCACCATATTAGTATTAGTCATTTATAAATAAATAATTTTTAAAATTTTGAGAAAAAACAACTTTTTATGTAATAAACAAAACTATTTTTATATTTATTATATTATCTTTGAGTATACACCAAAAATTACTCATTTTTATATTTTTCAAGTGATAGGTATTTATGTTTAAAGAATTTAATATTGATAGGTCACACCAATATTTACCGGTCAAGCTTTGTAGAGATTGCTCCAACTCCCAACAAGCCATAACAGCTTCCATGGCATGAACACGGACATGTTGTTGCAATTGTTCTTTAAAAGCACAAAGCAGGAGAACATAATGTGTCTACAGAAAATTAATATTATAAGATTAAATTAAACAAACATACAAGTTTAAATATCTCATAATATAAACAAAAATAGATAAGAGAAAATTATTTAATTTAAAATTTGAAACCAAATACATGTAATTTTCTTTCACACATTTTTATTTATATTTTGAGACAAAGTAGTAAGAAAAATAATATAATGCATTTTTTCAAAAAACCTCAACCATAGTTTGAGTACAGGAGGTTATTAGTTGCCATCATCGCACACTATACTTTTAAGTTTCAATAGTCAACAAACACAATAAGTCAAGCTAATAGTATCTCCTTTTCTTTTTAATTAATTAATTGTCTATATTTTAAAAGAATTTTGTTACTATTTATATTTATCTGTCATTTTCAAAAATTAAGGTTGAATTAACTTTCTTTTGCCCATTACAGCTTTCACTATATATATAAGAGATGAATTGGTACAATGAATAAAAATGAACTATCCAAAATTTAATAAAAAGTATAATAATTTTAGCAAAAACAACAACTTTATTTTTTATTTTCGGATAAGGTTGAAAAGCCTAAGAAGACAATTTAAAAATATGGTTGGCTGGAATTTGATAGTATGTTTTAAGGAAGATATATAGTGAATCCAGATCCATGTATCACACGGATGAAATTACCCACTTTTTGTAACGGAGGTAAAAGTAAGTTATGGAGCCTATGTTTGGCAAAGTGAAATGAACGCACAAGTAACAATTGATAGCTCAATTTGATCATTTGGACCACCGTGAATCCAACCATAATTACTAGTGTGGTTAAGAGTGACACGGAATTTGGTGTTTGAGTAAAGTTACATTTCAAGAGGGGTGGCTAATTATATGGTAGACCAAATTATTAACTAGTATATATCATGGAGGTGGTTCATCTATACATGTAAAAGGAAGTCGGGTCTTACTTTTTCGGATTGGTAATAATCCTATGGTCTGTTTACCAAACATATAGTCCATAATTTTATGTAATACGTTGGAATATTTATTAAACTCTCATTTAAATAATTTGTTTGCTTATAAAAAAAAATAAGGGAGCTAGTAGTAAGCTACTTGGTCTATGTTATTGATAATGAGGTACTCTTAAGTCACATAAATTATTTTGAAGTATTTATTGCATAACATAGCTTTTTTTTAAGTCGCATAGTTTTTCTTTTTATTACCAAAAAGTTATTTCAAAACTTAACTTCATCATCATTGCCTCTTCCTGATCATTGTCTCAAATGAATGTTAAAAACGAGTCAGGTATCATATGCATTACCGTAATACCAGTAACGTATACGTACAAAGGGGAAAGATGGAGAAAACTTGCGAAAAGGGCACATGACTACATATGTAATGTGTAAGATCTAACAATTAATTCTACAGTGAAATTAAAGATCTAGACCACCAAATTAATTAAGTTTTTATTTTTTCTAAATACAAAATCAAGTTGATGGTTAGCCATAATCAATAAAAAAATAAGTGAACCTTCGAACAAGTTGGGAATATTAATTAAGATGTTAGAAGAAAAAGTAAAAGGAAAAACCTCACAGCTGCAGCCTGCAGCATCCCAAGTCAAGTCAGGTCAGGACAAAGTAATTAGTTTCAGTTACTCTATTAATGAATCTCTTTCCCTTATCACCGAAAAAAAATCAGATTCATTTACTCTCTAGTCGTGCTACAGTCCAACATTAAAAAAAAAAAAAGCAAATTAAAAAGAAATGTTACTTTCCCATCATTATCTTTTTCTTTATATATTTAATGCAGCACCAAGTACCTACAATCATAAAACTATATTTTTTTTTACATTCATCAAACTGTATTTCTAATTCTGCATAGGTAGCTTATTTAGTGAATTAAGAGAGTCTAAAAAAGTTATAAAAACGATATATTTTTAAATTCGTCAAACCTAACCAAATTATTAATTTATATGTAAGTGTATTTCTACTTTTACCCTAATCGACAGTACCCCTCCTTTACTGTTTTTTAAAGTCTAAACAACAAACCCCCGAAATTCAGGAAAGGAAGATCCAACCTTCACTTAATAATAATAAATACAAATAAGTAATCAAAAGCACAAAATCTAGACAAAAAGTAAGAAAAAAAATTGTGTAATCCAAGAATCGCAAATTAATAGAAATTTAGAATCACAAACAAGCTTGATGGTTAATATACTATTGCTTTTGCAGAGTTAGTTAATTAGGTTAAACACGACAACAACAAAGAAACAAAGAGGAGACATAAATCAATAGTTGAAAAGTAGATTAAAGTAGTAGCAGTGGGACAATACAGAAGAATAAAATATTGTTTGCATGGAGAAAAAGAAGATTACAAATTAATAATTGATGCTAAATAATTGATAAAATTAGGTTTGGGTTGTTGTAACTAACCATGAATTGATCAAGTTCCTTCTCATCCACAACACCGTTAGCAAGTGTAGAATACTTGTCAACCACGCGCTGCGACTGTTGAAGCTGCGCGTCGATCCTAGGAAGTTGATCGACCGGCGTTGCGATTCTCAAACAGGAAACGTGAGCTGATAGAAGCTGATCGTAGAGAGGATGTCCAAGAATGTCTGCTTTGTATTGTGATAACTCTTCTGATTCAGTGTTGTTACTTTCCGTCCGGTTCCGATCCCTGATTTTCTCCATCATGTTTATTCCCCTTACGTCGTCGTTTTGAGATGTGTCTGGTTGTAAGTGGAGGAAATTTTGCTGCCGTAGGGTTGCGGCGTTGTTGAGCCACGTTGGCGCTGATCCGGCGCCGGAGAATGGTAGCATCCTCTGCATGTCCCTGCTTTGACTTAATTGTTGATCCTCCGTGAATGGTTGGAAGTTGATTTCGTGTGATAGATGGTCGTGGTGAAAAGCCATTTGCTTAATCGTGTTTTTTTTCTTCTTATATCTTTCACTGCTTCTACGTTTAATTGTATGTCATGAAGCTGAGACGCAAAAGACAACTGAGGGTGAGTTGAGAATTTTGAATGGAAAAATCACGGTGAGAATCGGAGGTAGAGCTAGGTAGGGAGAAGAGGTGTGGAAAAGCACTTTTTTTTTATGGGGGAAGACTTTTTGAAGGATGATGACACGAAAGTCGAGGGCTAGAGTGAGAAAGGATCCAAAGGTTGGGATTGGTGATAACGTGCAGGGGTTTGTGGTGTTACCTTATTGGAGATTTTCATGTAATAATAAGACAAAGATTGAACAATGATGTTGGAGGCAGCTATAATGATATTTTTTTTATTAGTAGTATTATTTAATTACGCCAATCAAACCTTGCTAAGTGTGGTAAATAATTAATGTTTTGTTTTGTGTTCATTCATTTCACTTTAATTTAATTTTACAAGTAATTATCATGACATGGTTCCGAGAGTGGACACGGTCTGCCGACGTGTTGGTTTCGTATTTCTTGAGATATTTTTTTATAATTTGGATAAAAAATCATGTTTTGCTTTTGACGGAAATTTATAATAATTAATTGAAATTGAAAGACGATGGAGACATTTTTGTTTGTTTAGTAAGATGAATTAGTCCTAATCCGCCTGCCTACCCTTGTTTTCACGCTTCACCCAACCCAACACAGTGACCGGCTCTCATACATATTCTCTCTGCGGTCCCATAAACCAAAAAGGACGTAAGAGGGGGAGTGGCAGTGGCATGGGCTGGCAACTACCCAACCCGAAAGCGACTTGAGCACCCACGTCTGACACGTGTTTTAACGAGGTTTCATGGACCACAACAATAGTACTGCAAGATTTAGGACTGTGGGCCAAATAATGTTCGTACACTGCTAAAAAACTGAGACATAACTCAGCTAGTACATTAGCTGTGCCGCTGTGCTATTCTAAACTCACCTTAGCTCTAGCTGATTCATATCATGGAAGAAGGTGCCGCCGGCAGGCAGAGACACTGATTTGGTACAAAAACAAACTTATTTTTCTTTTATTTTAAAAATATTTTTAGGCTGTTAATTTGTTAGAGTAAAATTGCTAAAAATATTTTTTAAAACCGTATTTTTTATTATTATTTTTTTAAATTTCACTTTTAATCATTTTATTTATGAAATCGGGTTTTGATCATCCATTTTAAAAATAGTAAAATTTTGTTGATTTTTTATTTTTATTTTTATTTTGGTTACCTGAAACACTAACTTTAATAAAATTGAATTATGTGTAATATTTTTTTTTATTTGTGAAAATCTTTGTTTTTATTTACAATATTAATGAAGCATCACTATCATATCATATATAATGATGTATACAACATTATAAAAAAAATAATAGAAATTAATAAATACAATAAATTGTAAGATAATAAAACCAAAATTTAAATTTTAAAAATAAAAGATTAAAAATTAATTTTTTATAAAATAAAAATATTTAAATATATTTAAATCATTATAAAAAATAAAAAGTTCTAAAAGAAATAGATAAAGCCATAATGGCATTTAAATACTACTGGTAGAAATTTAAGGTCACACAAACTCTTTTACAGTCCCATTATTTTTATTTTTTTGCTCTTTTCTTTTCACATGAGTGTTATTGTAACCAAAAAAGAATATTATTTTAAAATGGATGTCTTTTTCAATATTCAGTGAAGTTTTAACAATTTTAATTATAGATTTCAATTACTATTATGTACATTTTACATTTATGGTATTGAAAATTTACTAATAATTGATTAGAATAATTTAATAAAATGAATATTTCTTTTCTTGTACTCATTTTATAGATATATTTTTTAAAAAATATACTTTCTATTTTTTTAATAACTCTGTAAAAACCTTAAATGTTACTTATGTTATTTTGTAAGAGAGTTAGTTATAAAAAAAAAACATGGAAAAAGGGGGAATAAGGGGTTGGGTTGGGTTGGATTGGGATGGGTGGTGTATTGGATTATAATGCATAATAATTAAACTTATATCTTTATATTTATAACTTTTGTCCCTCAATTTTCTAAATTACCACATGTGAATAGTTAAAATATATTAATAAAAAATGGGCAATTGACACATATCCTTTATCTCACAATTTTTAAAAGTATATTTTTTTTTTCGAAATGTTTTGAACTAGAAAATTTTTAATTCAAAAATTCAAAAATAAATTTTCTAATAATAATTTTTACACAAGTTTCATTTTTTGAATTTTTTTTTAAACAAAATAACAAGCGAAAAATTCAAACAATAAAATTTCCAACTGAAAACAATTACTTGGAATTCCATTTTTGAATTTTTTGAGATTAAACATAACAATTAGAAATTTCGGAAAAATAAATTTTTTGGGGTTTTTATTTTTTATTTTTTGCATTTGTATCCATTTTTTTTTACATTTTTAACATTGTTACTTTTTTTTTCAATGAGGAGCATATGAGAAAAAACGTTATAGAACATTTTCGAATTCCTACACAATCTAATAAGATAGTTGTTGTTAAGAAAAGAAGAATGAGGAACGAAGAGATGCAACAAGAGGTACAAGAGCATCTAGAGGATCATGTTCAGCCTATGTTTTACTAGGCGGTGCATCAAGATCATGCATATGAGAACCACATACAACAAGAAGAGCAACACGATATTGTGTGTAAGGATTACAAGTAAAAGGATGAGCAAGATTCTGCTTATGAGGATCACATGCATAAGGATGAGCAACAACTTGATTTTGTGCCTGATCAACCTCTATTTTTTTGAGGACTGTACGATTACATGACAACCCAAAAATATGAATGGATAAAAATATGAAAAAAATTAAAATAAATAAACAAAAAGATGGAATAAATCATCAGATGACAACTTTATTATTCCAACAACCCTATTTATTCTAACAATATGAATGTCAACCCTATTTATTTAATTTAATTATTATTCGAACAAATTTCATAAAAACACCACAAACTCATGATCAACATCTACCCTATTTTTTGCCCTTATAGAATTTGAATTTTGTCTTTATTTTAAAATATAAATTTTAGATCATTTTCTAAGCTTTCTAACGAATCGAATATCACTTCAATGAGACATCTAGAACTCTAAAAATAGCCAAAATAAGACAGCCAAGTCGACAACAACAAAAATGGCATTTATAGCCAAGATTAATTTGGTTTTTTTCATTCCATTATTGAATCAATTCTTCTAGTAAAGAGATATCAGTCATCTAAGGATCTCACCGTTCTCTCCCCCTTCAAAAGAATTCATACTCAAATTTCTAGCATTTGCAAGTTATCTTTATTCTCCAAGTTCCAACACAACTCTTTTGAATCTTTGTGGTACCTCTCTTTGGATTGTTGCTTCACGCTCCTTTTAAATAAAATAAATATCTCTAAACAAAGAGCTAGTATTAGTAGTCAAACAAACATCTTTATATTGAAAAATAATACAAAAACTCATTAGCTAATGCTCCTTTCACCTCATCTCCAACTATTGGGAATCTTATAATTTTAATTTCAATATTTTTCTCACACTTTTTGTTTTCCTTGTTAAACAACTCTTTTTTTTTTACCACTTTTCTTTTACAAAGAGGCTCTCTATTATTTTTTTTTCTCAGCACTTTCTTTTGTCTCTTCTTTCTTAGAATTTTTGTCAACTTTTTTCTTTTCTTCATTACTTTCTTTTCTTTTTTTCATCTCCTTATCTTTTTTCTCATAAGTTTCATGTTCTAATGTTACAATGATAAATTTATGATTATTAAACAAAAGTAAGTACTTGTTTGTAATGTAATTATGGTGTTATAGATGTTCACGCTTCCATGGAAAGTCTTGAAGGTGCAAACATGAGAAGGAGGTTCAATTATGTTTGAAAAAGTTGATAACTTTTTGCTAATTCGATGAAGATTAGTTGATTTTTTAATGAATTACTTAGATAAGATGAAATTGGGTTCAAAGGCAGCAAATATTGAAAGCATAAATAATTGGACACAAATTTATCCCAATTCACCACTAACTTGGCTACAAATAGTCCCTTCATTCATAAGGCTTTAATCAATTGATTCAAATACCTTGAATTACAAAGCACATGGCTCTTCAAGTAAGTCTTCCCAAACAGTTTAACAACCCCAAATGTTTGAGGAACTAACCACCTTAACCCTATAAGCCGAGTCTTCTCCTAACAATATGACAATCCCATATTGAAGAAGAAACTAAACCACTATCGGCTTCAATACAAAAGATTGAAACTTTAAGTTTTTGCTTCTAACTCTCACACTTTGAGAAAAAATACTTAGAAGAAAATATTTCTAACTTGAACAAGTGTTTCTCTCTTGGAACTCTAAGATGAATTTGAAATTTTGAGCTTATGAGTTCTTCAACCCTTTTCTTATTTTTGATGATCTTCTTCTTCAACCTTGAGTGTCTATTTATTGATAAAATTAGGGCTTTAATTTAGTCCTTGTTTAATCATGAATTGTATCTTCATTCCTAGCTTGGTCAACATTGATCTGATTCAAAAATAGTTCTAAACCAGATGCTTTTTGATGATATGTTCTTTAGCCAATTATTTATTTTTGAACCCAATAAGAGCAAATCTTCTAGATTGATTTTGTTCATATTGAGTTTGTAAATTCTTCAAGTTGATTCAGTTCGCATTTTGTTCGGATTGAGTTTGTAAATTTTTCAGATTGATTCTGTTCAAATTTTCTTGTAGATAAATCTCAATCAAATCTTCTTTAAATCTTGACCATATTTTCTCGATCAAATATTTTATTCAATTATAAATTTAAATCAAATCTTATTTTAAATTGTCTTCAATTATAAATCTAAATTGTATCTTATTTTAGATTGTCTTTAAAAACACGAGTCTTCTTTCATACTCTGTGAAGTCAAGTAGATTATTCTCATAAAATACTTATGTTATCATCAAAACTCTAAGTATAAAACCAATTTGGTTCCAACAATCTTCCTCTTCTTTATATTTCTTTGACTCCCACTAAGGCGAAGTATCATTTTATCTTTTCTCCACACTTTATCAAATATATTTATCCCCCTTGTGTCATCAAACAAAAATACCTGAAAGTGAAACTTGGTCTCTTTTATGTGTGTGTGAATAACATGAATATAACATATTACACGAAAATATAAAAATTAATGTAAATCTAGACTACTTTGAAGTTATCATGTAACACCCCAGCCATTACCGTTAACGGCCGAGGTGTTACATATCACAACATCAGTCAAGTATGAACGTAAGGTTTAGGTTTTTCTTGATGAAGTCAAACCTATCTTCAACTAGTGGTTCGATGGATATGTCAGCCCATTGGTGTTTAGTGTCTACAAACTGAATGTTTAGTACCTCTTTTTGAACAAAGTCCTAATGAAGTGGTGTTCGATTTCTATGAGTTTAGCTCTAGAATGAAGTATAGGGTTTTTGGTTAGGAAAATGACATAAGTGTTATCACAATAGATGGAAATGTTGGGTTCTAGGATTTTGTAGTCTTCAAGTTGATGTTTCATCCAAAGTAGTTGAGAACTGTAGCCAGCTGCTGAAATGTACTCATCCTTTGTTGTTGACATGTCGATGGTGTTTTGTCTCTTACTTGATCAAGATATTAAGTTTTCACCTAGAAAGGTGCAGTTGTCTTTAGGGCTTTTTCTGTCAAGTTTATCTCCAACATAATCAGAATCACAATATCCACTTAGTTTTTACATAAGAGATTTCTCGTAGAACAAGTTAAGGTTGGTAGTGCCTTTTAGGTATCTAAGGATTCTTTTGACAATAGTTAAATGTGATTCCCTAGGGTCAACTTAAAATCTTGCACATACACTAAACATGATGTCAGGTCTAGAAGCGGTAAGGTAAAGTAGGGATCCTATCATTCCTTTATTGGTTTTCTGGTCAACTTTTTGGCATGAATCATCTTTTGCAAGTGAACATGTAAGGTAAATTTGTGTAGCCACAGGTTTACAATATCCCATCTTAAACTTACTAAAAAGCTCTTTTGAATATTTTGTTTGATGAATGTATATACCATTTTGACTTTGTTGAATTTGTATCCCAAATATGAACTTAAGTTCTCCCATCAGACTCATTTGAAATTCAAGTTGCATAAATTTAGAAAATTCTTGGCAAATAATGCCATTGGTAGATCCAAAAATAATGTCATCAACAAAAATTTGAATAATAAGATTATCATCTTCTATCGATTTTCTAAAAATTGTATTATCTACTTGTCTTCTTTCAAAGTTATTTTTAAGCAAGAAGTTACCAAGTCTATGATATCATGCCCTAGGTGATTATTTTAGACAATATAGAGATTTCCTAAGTTTAAAAACATGATTTGGAAATTAAGAATTTTCAAAAACCTGGGAGTGGTTTAACATAGACTTCTTCACTTATATAACCATTTAGACAAGCAATTTTGCAATTCATTTGAAATAATGTAATGTTATAATTTGCAGCAAAAAAAAGTAGGATACGGATAGCTTCTAACATGGCCACTAGAGCAAATGTCATACTGTAATTAATGTTCTTTTGTTGACTGTAGCATTGTGCGACAAGTCTTGCATTTTTTCTGATCACTTCACCTTTTTCATTTAGCTTGTTTCTGAAAACCCAGTTGGTTCCACTAATGTTGTTTTTTGGTCTAGGTACTAGATCTCAAATATCATTCATCATAAATTCATTTAACTATTCTTGCATTGTAACAATCCATCCATCATCTATCAATGCTTCATCAATTGAGGTAGGCTAAATTGATGAGAGTAAGCTAAACAAAGTGGTATCTTTTAATGATGATATGGTCCTCAAAGGATTACTTGCTCTTCCAATTATTAGAGTTTAAGGATGGGATGATTTGTACTTCCATCCAAATCTTCCTTCTGACTTATCTTGACTGTTTCTGATTTGGTCAAATTCATCCTCTAAAGATTTGGCATCTTCTTCTGATTTGCTTGTATCCTCTGATTGTTTAGGTTCATTTAGTTTTGTCTACATTTGCTTCCTTTGATACCAATAAAGTAGCATTGTCATCATCTTGCTTTGAATTTTCAAGGTTAAGTTGTTTGTCATATAACATAATGTAAGTAATAAAATTTAAGAATGAAAAATGCATCCCAAAACATCAATTTTTTTTCTAGTGTTTATGCTTGTTTATGAAGAAACAAACTTGCATTTTTCTTCTGTTGAAATTTTCAGATTTTGTGATTCTCCTGGTCCCTCTAAATTTTTTAGAATCTACAAAACACTTATCTAGCTTTGATTTTTAAGATCAAGCTTCTTGTTGTCAAAGTAAACATAATATCATACAACAATTAAATTTTAATGAAAGATATAACCTATATGACAACAGTTTTAGTTTCATTCTGAAAACCCTCTTAGTTCTTATTTTCTTGTTCTCAGATTCTGAATTTGCATATTCTCTAATTTAAGGGTCTAGATGAAGGGATTTCAATTCCCATCCAGGTTTGTAATCTTGATGAATTTGATTAGAGTGTTCAAAGAAGTCTCTTGATTATGATTGTTCAACTGACACTTTTGTTTCTACTTATGTACCAGGTTCCTTTGGTAATTTTGGAACTGATGACAATTTTGATTTTTCTGGTAGTTCCAGTTATGTTGATATGTATGATTTCTCTTCCAGTTTTGATTTTGTTGATATGTGTGATTTCTCTACCAATTTTGATTATGTTGATACTCCAGATTTTTCTGATATTTCTAGTTCATCGAATGGTTCTTCTTTTTCTGATAGTTATGGTCCATCAGTTGGTTTTGGTTCTGATATGTATTTTGTTGACCATTCCTTCTTCCACCAGAGTCATGTCTTTGGACATATACCTTTTTCCCTTCATAAGTTTCTAGCATCTACTTACCAATTGTCATTATTGGTGTTTCAACTTGGTTGATTAGAACATCTACAACATAAAGAAATTTGTCTTTTGGTACCCAAATCTGATTGGGTCCTGGTTTGTTAGTCTTGAAAGGTTTATTGGCTTTCCTTGTATTTAACATTGGAAAAGATAATTTAGAGTGATCTTTCTTAGAACAAACAGTAAATAAAGTATCAAAGGAATATGTTCAGGTTCAATTATTATTTCTTCAAATCATAGATCTTTTTTTTTTTTACCATTTTTACTAACACCATAAAATCATAGATGCACACTTACTTCTTTCCATACCATTAGCTATAAAATCTTGGAATACTTTTTCATGCTTATTAGAATTACATGTGGTATTTTCAACATGGATATCTTTCAAGGTTTTATCTTTAAGTTTAGCATATCAGTTTTCATATTTGCATTTTTTGTTTCAAGTTCAGTATTATCAGTTTTCAGAGTTGTATTTTAGCTTTTACATTGAACACTTTGATTCTTTAAGGCGTTAACTTTTTCAGTTAGGTTTGTATTTTCTTTCCTAAGTGTTTTTAGTTTTAAAGAAATTTTTTTATTCTTATTTAAAAAAATCATTTAAAGCAATAATTAAATCAAATCGAGTTAAGTCAAAAAATATCTCAATTCCTTCATCTGTTGATTAACTTCTATAGTCATAATATGTGTTTGATCCATATGCAAAGTTTGTACGAGGCATCAGAACCAAACCTACTTACTTTTCATCATAAGAGGATTCATCATAATCATCTCATGTAGCCCTCAAACTCTTCTTCTTGGGTCTAAAATCTTTACATTGTTGTTTCCCTTTCTCCTGATTTGGACAATCTTATTTAATATGTCCATGCTCATTGCATCCATAGGATATAATTCTTTTCTTGTCAAATATTCCATCCCTTCCTCTGTTGGACTTCCTGAAATCTTTCTGAGGGAAATATTTCATCTTACTGTGCCACATCCTTTGATTCTTCTAGATAAGAAAGCAATCTCCTCTTCCTCTGAGTTCAGATTTTGATCATCTGAATTATTATCCTTTGATTTTGTGCCTTTAGAACCTTCTTCTGCTTGAATTTTTAGGCCAAAGTCTTGTTCTTCTTCTTGGGATCATCTTCTTCAAGCTCAATTTCATGTGATTTGAGATAACTCATTAATTCTTCAAGCTTAAGAGTATTCAAATCATTTGCCTCCTAAATGGTTGTGATCTTAGGTCTCCATTTGCTTATTAGACTCCTACGGATTTTCTTCACATGGAATCTGGAAAACCTTGTTTCAATGTCTACCTCTTTTTCCATCTTGAATAGCTCACACATTACAAGAAAACTAATCTTTTGTGGCGGCCAAAAGCCCCCACAAAGAGGGAAAAACAACCACAAAAGAGACATTTGTGGCGGTCTAAGGAAGTCACAAATAGCCCAGTCACAAACTTTTGTGGCGACAAAAAAACGACCACAAAAGTTGTTTTTTTTTTCACCATTTGTAAGGGTTTAAGCCCTCACAAATTTGTGACGGAAAAGTCTGCAACAAATTTGTGAGGGCTTAGGCCGCGAAAAAAGGATAAAGCTAATTAAAAAATCCACAATTTGTGGGAGCTAAGGCCATCACAAATTTTCTCTTTTGTGAGGGCTTAAGCCGCCACAAAAGATAAAATCGATTAAAAAAAATAGTTTCTAAGGGTAAGCTGCCACAAATGGGTAACCATATTAAAAAAAATTCAAAATTAATATTAAAAAATGTATTATAAAAATTTAATATTAATATAATTTAAAAATAAAAAATATAAATTTAATATGGTTCGTTTTGATATTAATCCCTATAATTTTTTTGTTTGATTTATACCTTTGCAAATTCTAACAAGTTTTAAAAATGATGTATGGAGTGGAGCTAATTATCAGATGAATTATTATGATGATTGATGTATTCGAATAATACTTCTACTTTTATTTTGGATTTGTATGATATAATTTACATTATTATTTAATTATTTTCAAAAATTATTTTTATTAAGAGCTTCTCAAAATAGCTTTTTATTTTAATATGTTTTTGAAATTTCAATATACAAATTGTTTTTTGAAAATAAACAAAATATTTAAAATCATATTTTAAGATAAACTATTTAAACCAATTTTTCATTTGAAGCTTTATTTTTTATTTTTTTTAAATGTTATAACAAAAATATAAAATTAAATAAAAATAATATTTTTAAAATTTTAAACAAACAGACCTAATAT
>JBBPBT010000460.1:4000482-4017651 GCA_037974875.1 Cicer bijugum | reverse complement strand
ATAAACATATAATATTTATAATATTACATGTATTAGGATTAGATCAATATTACAAAAAAATTATTCATTAATTATTTTATTTTTGCTAAAAAAATTAAAATTTCTTGATAAAACTATATTTTACTAACATAATAAATCATAATAGCAAAAATAACGATAATAAAAAAAAAATAACACTTCATCAACATTTTAAAAAATAACTATATTTTAATTTGATTATAAATTTCACAATTTAAATATTTTAATAGTACTTTTTTTAAAAAAAAAATTTACTAACATTAAAGTTTAAAAATAATATTATAACCCATTTTAAAAATAATATATTCAATATTATAAAATAAAATATTAACACACTAAAAATAATTTATGAACATATACATCTTTTTTAATAATAATTACATTAATTTCTAACTTGATGCAAAGTAATGTCTGACTTGAAGCTTACGAACAAATAACAACTCTTCGCAATCAACAAAATAACACCATTGTAAAAAAAAATAATTTTCATTAAATAAATAACTTCAAATAAAAAATAAAATAAAAAAATAAAACATAAAATAATGACTTATTGAAACTCGAGAGAAGGTAGAGAGATAAGTTGGAAAAATATAGAGAGAAAGTAGAGGTAAGAAATGAGAGAAAGAGTAACATATATAGGGAGAAAAGAAGGAATTTGTGGCGGCCAAAGCGGCCCCAAAATGCCAACAGTACTTTTGATTTTGTGGCGGCCTAGGTAGTCAGAAATGATTGTCTTTGTGGCAGCCATGCTTTCACAAATCTGCAAGGGTCATATTTTGTGGTGGCCTAAGCCCTCACAATGCTCCAACATTCTAATTTTTTGAGGGTATATGCTGGCACAAAATCCTACTGATATTTTCAATCAATCAATTTCAATGTGAAGGTATTGGTTGCCACAAATTCAAATAACTTTTTCCACCAACAACATTGTGACTGTTTTTGGCTGCCATAAATGTTACTATTAGCCACAAATAACAACTAATTTGAATTTTAGTATTTTTTAGGGGTTTTTAGGTTAGTAAATTTGTAGGGTTTTTTTTTGCCACTAAATCATTTTTAAGTTGGCCACAAATTGAGGGTTTTCTTGTAGTGATCTTGTGAAATATAGAAACTTCTTAGCATGTCCTTCTAGTACTCAAAACATTCTATATCAAACAAAGGTGGTCTGATGATGTTTCCTCCAATAGCTTCGTCATTGAATCTACACATTTTGAACCCTTGGATCTTTCCTCAAACACTATAAAGTGTTCAACCTTGAGAATGAGCTCTTATGCCAATAGAAGATGCAAACACGAGAAAGGGGGGGCAGTTGAATTGTGTTTGACAAAGTTGATAACTTTTTGCTAATTTGATTAAGACTGATTGATTTTTATGAATAACTTAGACAAGAAGCAATCGAGTTTAGAGGCAGTAAACAATGAAAGCATAAATAATTGGACACATAGATTTATGCTAGTTTATCCCTAACTTGGATACATCAAATTCCCTTATTCAGAAGGCTTTAATCTACAAATTCAAATACATTGAATTACAAACCATCTGACCCTCCAAGCTAGTCTTCCCAAACAACATGACAACCCCATACTTTAAAGGAACTAACCACCTTGACCTTACAAGCCAAGTCTTCTCGTAACAACCTGCAACCCTAGATTGAAGAAGGAACTAAACCATTATCGGGTTGGATACAAAAAGATTGGAACTTTAAGTGTTTGCTTTTAATAAAACTAATAATAATAATAATAATAATAATAATAATAATAATAATAATAATAACTTTAACACTCTAAGAAAAAAATACTTAAATAGTACTTCTAACTTGAACAAGTGTTTCTCTCTTTGAATTCTAAGATGCATTTTAAATTTTGAGCTTATGAATTCTTCAACTCTTTTCTGATTTTCGAGGATCTTCTCTTCAACATAGGTTATCTATTTATAGATAAAATTGTAAGCCATAAGCTTCCCTGATCTAGTTTTTGTTTTATGTCCCAAACATACAAGTGCACATTAAATAGTTGCTTTATCTAATGTTTTGAATCAAGAAACATTTCAGGCATACATGAAGACACCACAACACTTGGAACAATAGTTTGCAACTCAAGGAATCAACCATAGTTGGAGGATGCACTTGAGGAAGATGCAATTTGTGCATAGTTGTATTAGGTGTCTAGGTATCAAGTTAAGTAAACAATCACTAGAGTCTCACACAAGACATGCCAATAAGCTTTTGTCATTCATTCATGTGTTATGAAACTTAAAACTGAAAAACACTCGATTGAACAATCGATTGAATGGGTCATCAATCGAATGGCACATAAACTGTCTTAAACAACTAAGGTCTGTAACAAGATCACTCGATTGTCCAGTCGATTGCACAATAGACTGACAACTCGATTGATGCTAAAATTCAAGTTACAGAGAGCACTCAGTCTGTGCCCACTCGATTGACCACTCGATTGTTCACTCGATTGGCAACTTGATTGTCTGCAGTATCTGAGTCAATTTGACCACGATACTCGATTGACCAATCGATTGATGCAATATTTCAAATCACAGTGAGCACCCAGTTTTGAACAACTCGATTGCTCACTCGATTGAAAGGAAATTATGGCATCAGGTCTGAATCACTTGATCACGACAATCGATTGATGCTACATTTCAAATCACAGTGAGCACCCAGTTTTGGCCAAATCGATTGCTCACTCGATTGAAAGGTTTTCATAGCATCAGGTCTGATTCAGAAACTTGATCAATCGATTGACCAATCAAGTGAAGCCTATATAATTCAAGATTCCAGAAACACAGAATATACGACACTCGATGCAGCAATCGATTGTATCCTTACAAACTCGATTGGGCAATCGATTGTCCTGGTGTTTGCCTTGAATATATATATGGTGCCTCAAATCTTTTTAGAAGCACAACAAAACAAGAAAGAACACTTGCACAAAAACTTTTCATATCTTTTCAAAACCTCTTACTCTCAATCTTGCATATCTCTGAAAACACTTTGAAAGAAAAGTTTTTTTCTAACACAGAAAAATATTCATTGGCAAATCAAATCTTTTGTGTGGTGCTAGAGTGATTGAACACATCTCTTGATACTACTTTTTCTTTGTTCGTGACAAAGACAATTCTTTGTAATTGATGTTGTAACAAATCCAGTTTAGAAACTGGTGGCTATCCTTGTTGGTGTGGTATCATCAAGAGGAAGTCTACTTTGATCTTGTGTGAGTTTGGGGATAAACTACAAGGATCAAAGGGGTGACAAGATAGAAGTGAAGGGAGTTAGATTGATAGGTCGTGTAGAAGAATGGAAAATCTGTAAAAGTACTCGAATTCATTCTATAGTGAAAAAGGCTGGAATCATGATTATGATTACAGGACTGGATGTAGGCCGTTGGATCAACGGCTGAACCAGGATAAATCTTGGTGCAATATTTCCTATCCCTTCTCTTTAATATTCAGCATTGTTTAATTGCTTATTTTTGTATGCTCCTTGAATAATCTTGTATGTGATTTTAAGTTTCCGCTGTGTGTGTAAATTGTATGATTGTTGCATAATTGATATGGGAATTATGTCTAACTAGTTGGAGTTGATCTTAATTCTCTTGTTATTAATCAAAAAGAAGTCATAGTTTTCCAACAATTGGCATCAAGAGCCTAACTTTTTTAGAGAAAAACTCATAAAAGAAAATGACTTCTTTGGATTTCCTAGGAGAAGGAGCATCTCTAACCAGACCCCCTGCCTTTAATGGTACAACATACATGTACTGGAAAGAAAGAATGCTTATCTTTCTGGAAGCATGTGGGCTGGACATTTTAGATGCAGCGGAAAACGGTCCTTACATTCCTAAAATTGCAGGTACTGAAGGATCATCATGCATTATCAAACCAAGAGCTGACTGGTCTGATGATGACAAAAAGAAAGTTGGTTACCATGCTAAAGCAAAGAATATCATAACATCAGCCTTAAGTGCAGAAGAATTCTTCAGAGTGTCAAACTGCAAGACTGCAAAGGAAATGTGGGACACTTTGCAAGAAACACATGAAGGTACTACAGATGTCAAACGGGCAAGAACAAATACACTTATGCACGAGTATGAACTTTTCTGCATGAAGAAAGATGAATCTATAAATGATCTACAAACCAGATTCACTCACATTATCAACAATCTACATGCCCTGGGAAAAGTTGTGGATAATGAACAGCAGATAGGAAAAGTCATGAGGTGTTTGTCAAGGGAATGGCAACCCAAGATAACTGCCATTGCTGAGTCTAAAGATCTTGCCAACATGACTATAGCAACACTGTTTGGAAAGCTTCGTGAACATGAGATGGAACTACATAGATTAAATGAGACAGAGCAATCAAACAGAAAAAGCAAAGGAATTGCACTGAAAACTCAAACTCACAAAGCAAAAACTGAACAAGATTCAGAAAGCTCAGAAAGTGAATCAAGTGAAGAACCTGAGATAGGTATGTTGGTCAAAAATTTAAGAAGTTTCTGAAAAAGAAAGGAGGCCAGTCAAGGAAACCACAGAATTCCAAAACAAAAGGCTCCAACAAGGGTGATACTAGTGATAGCAAAGTAATAACTTGCTATGAATGTGGGAAAACAGGCCACATCAGATCTGAGTGTTACAAGCTGCAAAACAGAAACAAGCCTACGAAGACTAAGGGCAAAGATCAGCAACCTTCAAACAGGAAAGCCTACATTGCTTGGAATGACAATGATGAAGATTCATCTGAAGAATCAGAAAATGAAGAAGCTAACTTGTGTCTTATGGCTAATATTGATTCAGAATCTGACAGTGAGGTAAGTACTACATCTAATCCATCTTATGATGAGCTTCATGATGCCTTTAATGAACTGCATACTGAACATGTTAGTGTACTTAAACAACTGATTAGTACTAAGAAACAACTAGAAGAAAAATGCATGCAATTTGATGAAGTTAATTTGAAGCTTGAGTCTCTTATAGATATAAATGAAAAACTGAAAAGAGAAACTCATGAACTGAAATGTGATGTAGCTAAGTTCAACAGTGGTAAAAACAACTTAGAAAGACTTCTTAGAAATCAGAGAAATCTAGATGTTAAAACTGGACTTGGTTATAAACAAAACATGCATATGAAAAGGCATCAGAAATTTGTTCAATCTAAACAAATGTATGATAACTTTACTAGACCAAATCAGAAGCCATCCCCTGCTGTTGTATGTCACTTTTGCTGCAAAAAAGGGCATAAAGTGTTCAATTGCAAACTGAAAAAACGTGCCAACAGAGGATGGAAACAAATCTGGAAAGTCAAGGAATCATCATTTGGAACTAACCCCCCAGGACCCAATTTGAATTGGGTACCTAAATCCAAAACCTGATTATTTTATGCAGATATGCTTGGCATCCAGAAATCAGTCTTGGTATCTGGACAGTGGATGCTCCAGGCATATGACTGGAGACAAGTCCAAATTCTTGTCTCTGAACTTAAAAAGTGGTGGCTTTGTCAAATACGGAGACAACAAAAAAGGAAAGATCCTTGGCATTGGAGATATAGGAAATAACTCAACTGCTATTATCAAGGATGTTTTATTTGTTGAAGGCATGAAACACAACTTACTAAGCATTAGTCAGCTGTGTGACAAAGGGTTTAAGGTAAACTTTACTTCCATATCCTGCACGCTTGAGCATAAGGAAGTTGAAGGTATGAAACTGACAGGTAAAAGAATTAATAATATTTACATGATAGATTTTGATTCGTTACCTGCAAATGATATCTGTTGCTTGTTGTCCAGTGCTGATGAGAGCTGGCTGTGGCACAAATGAGTGGCTCATATTCATATGGACCACTTGAACAGGCTTGTCAGCAAGCAGCTAGTCTTAGGTCTCCCAAATAGGAAGTTTTCTAAGGACAGACTATGTGACTCCTGCGAGAGGAGTAAGCTAGTCAAATCCTCTTTCCCCCCTATAGACTTGGTTCAAACCAAGAAGGTTTTAGAGTTGGTGCATATGGACCTCTTTGGTCCATCTCAGGTTAGATGTTTTGGAGGGAACCTATATGGCTATGTTTTGGTAGATGATTACACCAGGTTCACATGGACATATTTTCTGACTCACAAGAGTGAGGCATTCTCAACTTTCAAAAAATTTGATGCTTTGACTCAAAATGAGAATAATGAGAAAATCATATCCATAAAAAGTGATCATGGAGGTGAATTCCAAAATGATGCTTTTCAAACCTTCTGTGAAAATCATGGTATCAAACATATCTTCTCAGCCCCTAGAACTCCACAGCAGAATGGAGTAGTAGAAAGGAAGAATAAATCCTTAGAAGAGCTTGCTAGGACAATGCTCAAAGATTCTAATCTTCCCAAGTACTTTTGGGCTGATGCCATTAACACTGCTGCTCATGTAGTGAATAGGGTTCTCATTAGACCTTTTCTTAGAAAGACTCCTTATGAGTTATACAAAGGGAGAAAGCCTAACATCTCCTACTTTAGGATTTTTGGGTGTAAGTGCTTTGTGTTAAACAATGGCAAGGGACCTTTAGGTAAGTTTGATCCTAAGGCAGATGAGGGTATCTTTCTAGGGTATTCCCAAGTTAGTAAGGCCTATAGAATCTACAATAAAAGGACCAAAACTATAGAGGAGTCTGTACATGTCAAATTTGATGAAAACATGAACAACACTCTTTCTATAGTTGATAAGTCTTTGGATGATGTTGTGGATTCTTAATCCATAGAAACCAGTGAGCCTGAACCTCCAACCAACCTTGACTGTGTGGAACCTATTAGGGAAGTTGATCTACCCAAAGAGTGGAAGTTTGCCAAAAACCATCCCATAGATAACATTATTGGAGAGATTTCAAAAGGTGTTTCAACCAGAAAATCCCTTAGAGAGTTTTGCAACCTTACAACTTTTGTTTCACAAGTAGAACCCAAAAACATTAAGGAAGCTCTTATGGACCCTGACTGGATAGTAGCCATGCAAGAAGAGCTAAATCAGTTTGAGAGAAACCAAGTGTGGACTCTTGTTCCTAGACCAGAGGGTAAGCATGTCATAGGAACTAGGTGGGTTTTCAGAAACAAAATGGATGAGAATGGTGTGATTACCAGGAACAAGGCTAGGTTAGTGGCCAAGGGTTACAACCAAGAAGAGGGAATAGACTATGATGAGACTTATGCCCTAGTAGCCAGACTAGAAGCTATCAGGATTTTATTGGCATATGCTTGTATAATGGATTTCAAATTATTTCAAATGGATGTTAAAAGTGCTTTTTTAAATGGAGACATTCAGGAGGAAGTCTTTGTAAGTCAAACTCCTGGTTTTGAAGATCCTAAGCTTCCAAATCACGTGTTTAAACTTACAAAAGCCCTCTATGGCTTGAAACAAGCTCCAAGAGCTTGGTATGATAAGCTGAGCAATTTCCTTTTACAGGAAAATTTTTCAAGGGGAAATGTAGATAAAACACTTTTTATCAAAAGACAAGGAAAAGACATTTTGTTGGTACAAATTTATTTTGATGACATAATATTTGGATCAACAAATGATAAGCTTTGTAAAGATTTTGAAAATACTATGAAAGGAAGATTTGAAATGTCCATGATGGGAGAATTGACTTACTTCCTGGGATTTCAAATCAAACAAAGCAAAAATGGAATTTTCCTCAGTCAATCAAAATATTGCTGTGATCTTTTAAAGAAATTTAATTTTGAAAAACTTAAATCCATTGACACGCCTATGAGTCAATCCTGCTACTTAGATAAGGATGAATCGGGTAAAGCTGTAGATGTGACTGTGTTTAGGAGCCTCATAGGATCTCTACTCTACCTAACCGCTAGCAGACCGGACATCATGTTTAGTGTGTGTATGTGTGCTAGATACCAGGCCAATCCTAAGGAATCTCACCTCAGTGCTGTCAAGAGAATCTTCATATATCTCTTAGGAACCAAAGATCTTGGTTTATGGTATCCTAAGGGATCCACTTGCACTCTAGTTTGTTATTCTGATTCTGACTTTGCTGGATGCAAATTAGACAGAAAAAGTACCTCAGGTACTTGCCAACTTTTAGGTAACTCTCTTGTTTCTTGGCATAACAAGAAACAAAACAATGTAGCACTCTCAACTGCTGAAGCTGAGTATGTTGCTGCTGGTAGTTGTTGCGCTCAAATTCTTTGGATGCAGCAACACCTCTCTGATTTTGGGGTGAACCTAGGGACTGTGCCTATTTTGTGTGATAATACTAGTGCTATTAACATTACTAAGAATCCTGTCATGCATTCTAGGACCAAGCACATTGAAATAAGGCATCACTTCATTCGAGATCAATATCAACAGGGCAAGATTAAGTTGGAATATGTCAATACAACTGAACAGTTGGCTAACATTTTCACCAAGGCCTTGCCTAAGGACAGTTTCTTCTTTATAAGAATGAAACTGGGCATCATTGATCCCAATGAAATCTGATCCTTATACCCAATTCGACTGCACAATCGAGTGTCATGTGGCCAAATTGGCATTAATTCACTCAATATTCGATTGTGAAATCGACTGATTGATGAAAATTGTCTCATTGTGTCAAACTGGAAACTCGATAGTCGATTGCAACGTCGAATGGATGTGTCTCAGTTTTTATTTTGTTTATGTCTGTTTTGTTTATGTTTGTTTCAATCGAATGGGAATTCGATTGCTAGTATCTCAGAAGCCTGACTGTTGAAGTTTTCATCACATCAATCGGATGGCAAATCGAGTGTTCATGCCTCTGGAACCAGATTTCTGAATTTTTTGTTTCGATATTCGATTGGGTAATCGAGTGATGCACTGGAATTTGGTTAAAATTCGATTGGACACACGACTGTTTGGGAAAAGTGAACCACAAGTCTGAGAACCTTTGGAAATCAAAACCCGAGCATCGATTGGGTAATCGATTGACAGGTATCCGTTGAGAAAATTATAGCCGTTGGATGAGTGTAACGGTCATATTTTTAACCCAGAAATGTAGTCAGCCGATTGGGCAATCGAATTTCAACAGTACTATATAAACCTGGACTTCACAACTCGATTTCTCAATCAAATACTGCATTTTGCTATCATCTTCTTCATCCAACTGTAATCTTTTCTTCATCCAATCAACCTCAAATTCACATTATTCAATGGCTCGTGTTAAACAAACTGGTAGGAAACCAATTGTTACCTCTGCTGGCCCTTCTTCCAAAGTTGTTCAATAATCCAGCTCATCTTCTTTTTCTTCTACCTCTAGTGGAAGAACCCCTTCACCATCACCTCCTCCACCTCCTTCACCTCCAGCTAAAAGGGTTTCAATCCCTACTCAAAAGGTACAGGCGAAGGACAAGGGCAAAGCAGTTGCCACTACTCCTGAAATAAGCAAAAAGAGGAAAGTTCCTCCGTCTGAGAAGCTGCTGGGAGACGCAATGAAAGAGTTAAAGAAGAAGAAGAAGCCTTCATCTCCTCCTAAGAAGGTTAAGCCTTCAAAAGAGAAGGCTACTGAAGGCAAGACTGTTCCAGAATCGTTTGCCAAAAGAAAAATCCAAGATGCTAGAACTTTGGATTTTCCTTATTTTGATCAAAATGGTTTTTCTTTTCAAAACCATTTAAGGTACCATGGTTTGGAAAACCTTCTTACCTGTTCTTTGGATGTCTATCCAAAAGCTGGTGAGAGCCTTCTATTCCACCTTCATCCTCACCAAGACCGGGTTCGCAGCTGAAGTGAAAGGCAAAAGAATGGCAATGACCTTTGAAGATTTTTCAAAGCTAACTGGTTTGCCGTTTTGTGGATACACTATTGATGGACGAGCACAAGAAGCTCTAGAAGACGAAGGTTGGGAAAACTCCATCAACAAGCATGCTGCTTTACAGGAGTTGATGATGGAAGGATTTGTTGAAAAAGGAACCATTCAAGCTGGACAGATGAGGGTTGAGCACAGGCTGCTCATGTACGTACTAACACAAATGTTAGTACCTAGAGCCGAAAATCATGCAGTTGTACAGCGGCTAGACGTTGTCTTGCTATGGGGACTGTACAAAGAACTGAAAATGAGTTGGGCATGGATTGTGCTGTTGAACATGTGTAGACACCTAATTTTGTCCGCCACTTTTAAAGTTTTATGAAATATAATAGATATATAATTAAAAAAATAATAAATAATAATAAAAAAATAAAAGAAATAATAAAAATAAACAATTAGGCTGTTGACACCTAATTTTGTCCGATTTTTATTTTTTTACTTTTTATTAAAAAAAAAGGAAATAATAATAATAATAATGACAATAATAATAAATATATAAAGAAATACAAAAATAAAAATAAATAATTAGAAATATAAGCTCTAAACAATCACAAGTGTTTTCGATTCTTGTTTGCCTCTAATTCTTGTTCCGACTCTTTTCTAAAAAAAAATAATAAGAAATAAAAATAAATGAAATCGAAAAGAAACGAATTGATTGTCATAAAAAATCGATGCAATGATGATCAAAATAAATGGAAAAAAAAACATAAAAGAAATTGATTGATAGTCATAAAATCAAAATAATGGTGATCAATTGAATAGAAAAGAAACCGAAGAATGAATCAATGGCAATAAGAATCAGTATAATTGTGACCAATTAAAAGAAAAAGAAAACCGAAAAAATAGATTAATGGTAATCAATTGACAATTATTCTCTTGTCTTTTGCAATCTACACCCAAAGGTCTATAAATAGTCTCCCACAAGAGGGCAAAAGGAGGGCACAATTGGAAAGACAAACGGAGAGTACAAAAAAAATAGAGAGAATAGAGAGATTAGTTAGCAAAAGAGAAGGAGAGAATCTGATCTTGAAGTAATCAGTCTAGTAAGGTACCATTTTCTTATTCTTTTCTCTAGTCTGCTTATTAGTTTTTTTTTCTTATTTTACATCTTTGTTTTTTAATATATATATTTTTTCTCTTTCTATTTTTTTTTGTTTATAAAAATAAACTCATATGTTAAGCTTTCATTTTATTTTTTAAATTGTTTAATCCTAAAAATTGTCTTCTTTGTAATATAAAATAATAAAAAAATATAACTAGTTGAAGTCTATAGATCAAGAAAATAAATTTTGTCATATTGTAATTTAATAAAAAAATTCACAATACGTCTTTATCAAATAAAAAAAATTTATAACGGATAAATGTTTTTACCCTTAAGATTAGAATTAATGGTTGTTGCCGCCGGATGAAATTCATCCTCGCTCGCTACACCATATTATTTACTTTCAAATCGTTGGTGGCCTTTGTGTCGCGACAGATCCGACAACGTACGAGCAAATTATTTAACAGATTATTTCACTGTCGTGTCCATTTGTCTCGTTCACAAACCGCCACGCTACGAAAATTTTTTTTTCTTAAAAAAAACTAATTTCTTTTTTTTTTTCTCGTTAAAATAGACAAATATTATTATTATTATTATTATTATATTTATCATTATTATTATTACATTTTTATTTTTTTAATACGCATATAAATAAAAATAATAATAAAATCGGTCAACACACAAATATTTTCTACCCAAGAACTACGTGTGTTTTGATTTCCCTATTTCACCTAGGGATACGTAGGAGCAAGGTCTTCCCCTTGTCAAACCAAATTAATAAAAAAAATTATATTTTTCTTCTATCATTAATGTAAATAATTTAATTTTTTTTATTATTCTTTTTGGGGTAAAAATAAATAAATAAATAAATAGTTTGTATATAATTAATTATAGGGTAACCGTTTTAACGGACGTTGTAGGGTGATAATACTTTCCTACTCGTAATCGACTCCCCAATCCAAATTTTTGGTTGAAAAATATTATTTTAGGTTTTATCCAATTTTTCCTTTAATAAAATTAAAATTGGTGGCGACTACTTTTTTGCGGACAAACCGGACGCGACAGCTGGCGACTCTGCTGGGGACTTTTGAGAGTCAAGCCCAATCTAATTAATTATATATAGTTATTTTATTATTTATTATTTTATTTATATTACCCCTATTATTATTTTTTTTATTTTGTTATAATGTGAATATAATTATATGTGTTTTGTCAATTTATTTTTATCGTGATTTTTTTTATCTTATTTATTTTTCTATACACTACCCTAACACAACTCACACACTTATGAGTGAGCTCTATACCCGGGCTGAGTGCAAACCTAAGATAAGTTAGAGACTGTGTAATGATAATCTTCTGGATGTACATCTTGTTTGGTTGTCATGAAAGTCTCACCTAGAGTTGACTTTTTCTAGAATATTGCCATTTTAATAGTTTACCTATTAATTGGTTTAATATTTTAGAATTGAGTTGTGTGCTCTAGGAGCCAATTTAGAACTATAGAGCCACCCATAGTAAAGGTTCAAAAAAATCATCAACTAAGAAAAGAACCATGTAGGGCATAATCATGTATGTTTCATCCTTTACTTCATATTACAACATACTTTTCTTTTTTCTCATTTTTTTTTAAAAAAATAATTGCATATTAGGAGGTAGTAAAGTGTTTTAGTTAAATGCATAATCATTTCATTCATTTTTTTACATTTTCATAACATTTTCCTTCAACAAAAAAAAAATAAATAAAGACAAAAGACAAAAAAAAAAAAGCAAAAAGAAAAAATATTGTGACACCCTTACCGGATATGTTCCTGAGTTAAAATCATGGATGAATTGAAACATACAAAGATGGTGTCAACCAAATGAAAAATCATATGGCTTAAAGATTGAAAATCTTACAACCCTCGAATCATGGGGATCCTTCATAAAAAAAAATATCACGAGGAATTCATGTGTTACCCCTTGATTTCATAAGTCTAACAATTGTCACCTTTTAGTCTACTTTTTGGTTATACTCTTTTGCAAGTCACTTGTCCACAAGATTTAAATCTGATATTAATTAGATTCATATCCATCATACACCCCCAACTTTTACATACTTCGTTGGCTTTCGCCACAAGTAAATCTCTAGAAGTTGAGTCGTCTATCTTGAACTTTCATCACTACCGATTATTATTTGATGTCATCAATCTAAATAATGGCAAACCCTGTATAAATTTTTGATGACTATTGAAGAAAAAACCTTGACTAAACACAACTTTGAAGTTATTGACTATGTTCCCCCATATATATACAAGGGGCAAGTTCCCCCATGATTGTTGATGTTATTTAATTTGATCCTAACACATTGATCATATTGATGTGCCCTAATATTTTGAATATCAATAAATGCATTTTGTATCGTTTCCTTTTCCATTCTCACTCATCATACATTTCACAATCTCTTACCAAACATTATTTGTCTTTCTCTTCTTTAAACCATATACCAAACATATTTGGAAGTAGTTCATTCATAATAAAGTTTTCTAAAATCTCATACATAATTTCAATCATGCTATAAATTCCACGGAATGTGATAACAATACAAAAATCCACTATTTGGATGGACTTCGATATGTTGGGGCATGAGATTAACGTCACGTTAATCCCCTTAGACAAGTGGTTTTATCTTAATCATTGTCTAAATATGTTTCGAATATGTCAATCATGTGGGGAATTTCAAGTTTGTGCCATGGATATTCTAGCCGCCTACGAATCGAAAATGAAGATGTTGAACATACATGAGGCTTGAATGTAATCCTCAAATCAACTAAATCAAGAATGGAAAAGTTAGAATAAGAAGATGATCATTTTGTATATACACATTAGACGAATGTCTAAAAAATATTGAAGTCATTTTCTATCATGTCCCTCAATAATATAATCAACTAGCTAACTTAGCTACTTTATCTTCAATATTCAAAGTGAGTCACAATGAAGAATAGTCATTCACAAGAATAAAATTCACGACTACCCTGCTCATTATCAAATATATAAGAAAATTATATGAAAAATTCTCGTACCAAACATTACCTCGTAACTGTAGAATACCCTCCATGAGTATCAACATATAACTGGGGCACCCCTTTGTTTTTTATTATATAGAACAAAGGCAGTGCGACCCACTCGAACAAAAAACCCCCTTATGAAGAGTAACGACATGTGTTGACCGATTAAACTCAATTCAAGAGAAATGTTGACTACCTCATGTCAAGGACACAAGGTCTTAAAAGAAGAACATATGAACTTCAGAGCTTCAAAAGAAAGAATTAGCATTCAAGAATATTTCACATGTCAAAAAGGACTGGCAAGATAAATGAATTCCCAACTATATGAGCCCCCAATACCATAAAAACACATTCAAGTGTGGCTCTGGTCCACACCAATATGGATCAAGAAGACTTATCACTACTTGCAACATTGATGCTTCAAGAAGTATTACATCTAAATGAAGACCCGCTAGGTTGAAAACCCGAAATGGCGACCTAGGCAAAAATTAGGGTGCAAAAATAATAATAATAAATACCCGCTAGGTTGAAAACCTGAAAGGGCGACCTAGGCAAAAATTAGGGTGCAAGAATAATAATAAATACCCGCTAGGTTGAAAACCTGAAAGGACGACCTAGGCAAAAATTAGGGTATAAAAAAAGAAATAACAATAAATACCCGCTAGGTTGAAAATCTGAAATAGCAACCTAGGCAAAAATATGGGTACAAAAATGAATAAAAACTCGCTTGGTTGAAAACCCGAAAGGGCGACCTTGGCAAAGATGAGGATGCAAAAAAAAAAATAGAATGAAAGAATATCACTTTTTGAGAATCTAAAAAAGGATGATCAAAGAATATAGCTTCCATACACACATCAAAGTCGAAGCTGAACATATTCTGAAAGACTGTGAATATAGATTGGAGGAAATCATATCTTCAAAAGCAGGTTAATAACATGATTGAAAATGTGGCATGAGTTATTAGCACATTTATTTTATGAAAAACTACTAACAAATTGGGTCATTTACCCATATGAGACCACCTTATCTTCTTTTCTTTCTATCAATATTTTTTTGTACCATAGATTTTCTCATTAAAAATCATTGTCTAAACCATCCTTCACTACTTTCTTGTGTTATAAATCTTTTTTTTCTTTTTCAAAATACATTTTTATGATAATCATATGTTGGGGCACAAATTATGTGAATGTCAAGAGGTCAAAGCTAGTATAATGTCTTTACATGTAAGGTAGGGGCAACAAAAGATCAAGTCGATGATGTAAGAAAAAATCTCTTTAAAGATTAAAAGGACAAACACCATCACTTATTTGAAGTGGTGCATATTTTTCATCCATGAATCCAGGATATGTCCGTAAAGAGGTGAAAGAAATAAATAAAAAATTGAAAAAAAATTGATTGAAAATTTTTTTAAAAAAAAAAGATCGAAATGAAGGAAAACGTTCATTCATTAAATGCATTCATGATATTTCATATTTAGTGGTTAAATTTAAATTTGAGACACTAACCCACACCATATTATTTAAAAGACGAGATATTGACCCGCATCCTCTGATTTAAGAGCAGAGTTGATTGTCCCTCATCCTTTGTTTTAAGAGCTTGGTTGACTAGCCTTCATCATATGATTTAAAAGCTAGGTCGCCCCCACAAAATTTTTGTTGATATATTTGCTGATGAATTCTGAGTCCCATAGGAAGCTATTACAAAAAATACTAAATGAAGTCCACATCACTCAAAATATCACTTGTGACAAATATGGAGGCATCATAAATAACATTACTACTAACAGTAACATAACCTTCATAGATGACGAACTGTGCTTCAAAGAAATAGGCCCTAACAAAGCGTTGCACATATCAGCAATGTGTCGCAATCATATGATATCAAGAGTCCTTGTTAAAACTTTTGATGAGAGTATAGAGAAATGATGGGATAAATTGAACTCCCAATTCAAATAGGCCCAATCACTTTTGAAATCACGTTACATTTGATGGTTATTGTACCTGCCTATAGCTGCTTATTGAGGAGACCATGGATCCATTCTATCGGTGTGGTGCCATCAACTCTACATCAAAAACTAAAGTATATGAAATATGACCAATTGATAACCGTGTCAGAAGAGGAAGACTCGTTGGTGAGTAAGTTTTCCACCACACCGTACGTTGAGACGATAGAGTAAGCTCTGGAGATCGCCTTCCAAGCACTAGAAATCGTGGACAACGCTTACGTCGAGATGACAACATAGAACTACATCTATCAAACACAATTATTATCGTCGTTAGATTCATGTTAAGCTGGGGGCATCATCCATGATACGGTTTGGGGAATAATGAAGAACGACTCAAAGGACTGTCATGAGAATAGAGATAAATAGGGTTTAGATTACGAATCAACCAAAGTCGACAAGCAAAGATTGGCCAATCAAAAAAAAAAAGAAAAAAAAGGAAAGACAAACAAGATTAATTGCAGTAGCTAGAGATGATCTTTCCATCGATGATGCTAGTTGAGTTCGTCCATATGATGCAAAGACAAAAATCAAGAATTGGGAGACAATCAAGTTTCCTATAGTATTCAATGCAATTCTCTTTTTCGAGAATAATTCAGTCACATATGATTGTACTAAAATTCTGCCACATAACTTTGACCGTCTAACTAATCAGGCAATAAAGGATAATGAAGAAGATTATGAATTTCCCCTATAATTGTTAAAATTGGTAGAAAAAGAAGATGAGGCATTATGCCCCAGAAGGAACCAATAAAAATGATTAATCTTGGGAAAAAAGAAAATAGAAAGGAAATTAAAGTCGACGTTATCTTAAAGAAAGAAGTATATCATGAACTAATCGAAATCCTACACGATTAGAAAGATATTTTTGCCTATCATATCAGGATATGTATGGTTTGGATACTAGCATAGTGGAGCATAAATTTCCCTTAAAACCATATTTTTCTTCAGTCAAACAAGTATTAAGGAGAATAAAGCCCGATATGTCATTAAAAATCAGGGAAGAAGTAAAAAATTGGCGTTGGGTTCCTCGTTGGGGCAAATTATCCCCAATGGATAGCCAATATTGTACTGGTGTTAAAAAAGATGGCAAAATTTGTCGACTATAGAGACCTTAACAAAGCCAATCATAAAGATGATTTCTCGTTACCTCACATCTATATTTTGGATGACAATATGGCTCGGCATTCAGAAACTTGCTTAAGATATAATCAAATCAAGACGACAGTCGAAGATATGAAAAAAAAAAAAAAAAAAAAA
>JBBPBT010000460.1:3900735-3997568 GCA_037974875.1 Cicer bijugum | reverse complement strand
AAAAAAAAACATAAAAGAAATTGATTGATAGTCATAAAATCAAAATAATGGTGATCAATTGAATAGAAAAGAAACCGAAGAATGAATCAATGGCAATAAGAATCAGTATAATTGTGACCAATTAAAAGAAAAAGAAAACCGAAAAAATAGATTAATGGTAATCAATTGACAATTATTCTCTTGTCTTTTGCAATCTACACCCAAAGGTCTATAAATAGTCTCCCACAAGAGGGCAAAAGGAGGGCACAATTGGAAAGACAAACGGAGAGTACAAAAAAAATAGAGAGAATAGAGAGATTAGTTAGCAAAAGAGAAGGAGAGAATCTGATCTTGAAGTAATCAGTCTAGTAAGGTACCATTTTCTTATTCTTTTTTTCTAGTCTGCTTATTAGTTTTTTTTTCTTATTTTACATCTTTGTTTTTTAATATATATATTTTTTCTCTTTCTATTTTTTTTTGTTTATAAAAATAAACTCATATGTTAAGCTTTCATTTTATTTTTTAAATTGTTTAATCCTAAAAATTGTCTTCTTTGTAATATAAAATAATAAAAAAATATAACTAGTTGAAGTCTATAGATCAAGAAAATAAATTTTGTCATATTGTAATTTAATAAAAAAATTCACAATACGTCTTTATCAAATAAAAAAAATTTATAACGGATAAATGTTTTTACCCTTAAGATTAGAATTAATGGTTGTTGCCGCCGGATGAAATTCATCCTCGCTCGCTACACCATATTATTTACTTTCAAATCGTTGGTGGCCTTTGTGTCGCGACAGATCCGACAACGTACGAGCAAATTATTTAACAGATTATTTCACTGTCGTGTCCATTTGTCTCGTTCACAAACCGCCACGCTACGAAAATTTTTTTTTCTTAAAAAAAACTAATTTCTTTTTTTTTTTCTCGTTAAAATAGACAAATATTATTATTATTATTATTATATTTATCATTATTATTATTACATTTTTATTTTTTTAATACGCATATAAATAAAAATAATAATAAAATCGGTCAACACACAAATATTTTCTACCCAAGAACTACGTGTGTTTTGATTTCCCTATTTCACCTAGGGATACGTAGGAGCAAGGTCTTCCCCTTGTCAAACCAAATTAATAAAAAAAAATTATATTTTTCTTCTATCATTAATGTAAATAATTTAATTTTTTTTATTATTCTTTTTGGGGTAAAAATAAATAAATAAATAAATAAATAGTTTGTATATAATTAATTATAGGGTAACCGTTTTAACGGACGTTGTAGGGTGATAATACTTCCCTACTCGTAATCGACTCCCGAATCCAAATTTTTGGTTGAAAAATATTATTTTAGGTTTTATCCAATTTTTCCTTTAATAAAATTAAAATTGGTGGCGAATCCTTTTTCGCGGACAAACCGGACGCGACAACATGCATGAATCAGCACAAGGGAAACACATCCTGCCCTACCCCCAATTGGTTATGAGGATTCTAAGGCATTTCAAGGTGTCTCTAGCCAATGAAGAATCACTCACAACCACTCATACATTTGGTGAAGCCATTGTCAACCAAATGCAGATAAGACGGATCAACAATGTTTGGACAAGAACTCCAACAACTGCTGATCATGCACAACCAAGTGCTGATCAAGCCCAGTCAAGTGCCCAAGCACCTACACCAGCTGAAGGATCTTCTGAGATCATGGCACAGCTGATGGAGATTTTGAAACATCAGGCTGAACACAGTGAGAGGGTGGAATCTTCTCTTCTAAAGCTTCAAACTGCCTTGGAATCAGTTCAGAAGGATGTTTCAGACATCCAGGAGCACTTGGGTCTCAAGATGTCTTTTGAAGACATTGCAGAGATTGGGAGGCAATCAACTGCAGAACCAAACCAGGACATTGAAATTGGTTCTGATTCTCATGGGGAGAAGACACCTGTTGAGGGTAATACAACGGTCTCTCCTCCTCCTGCTGGTGATAATGAAGATCAAGCCTAAGGTTTTAGTTGTCTAGGTTTAGTTTGATGTTGTTTGATTGTTGCTTGTTGCTTGTCTGTTCTTACATATGTTGCTTATTAATTTCCTCTTGTATTTTTTTTGTCGTATGTCTTTTTGTATTAATGACAAAAGGGGGAGATTATTTGATTAATATCTGAGATTATGTATTTGAGATTTTGTGCTGTTTTGTATCTGATGAGACTGTATATGCTGGATTAATCTGATGAGACTGTATATGCTGGATTAACATTCTGATGTTATAACTCTGATAATCTGATATTGATTTTGTGCTAAATGCTGATATTACATTGCTGCTGATATTGCATTGCACATGTCCTGATTAATGCATATCCATGGTCTGATACATACTAAGCTCTGGTGCTTTATATTCATCTAAATCTAATACATGTTACACTAATTTGTTTCACTCACTGGTCATGCACTAAAATGTTTGTATCATGCATTCGAAAACTCAGGGGGAGATTTTTTTAATCTCAATATTAATTGTATGTTTGTCATTAAATCAAAAAGGGGGAGATTGTAAGCCATAAGCTTCCCTGATCTAGTTTTTGATTTATGTCCCAAACATACAAGTGCACATTAAATAGTTGCTTTATCTAATGTTTTGAATCAAGAAACATTTCAGGCATACATGAAGACACCACAACACTTGGAACAATAGTTTGCAACTCAAGGAATCAACCATAGTTGGAGGATGCACTTGAGGAAGATGCAATTTGTGTATAGTTGTATTAGGTGTCTAGGTATCAAGTTAAGTAAACAATCACTAGAGTCTCACACAAGACATGCCAATAAGCTTTTGTCATTCATTCATGTGTTATGAAACTTAAAACTGAAAAACACTCGATTGAACAATCGATTGAATGGGTCATCAATCGAATGGCACATAAATTGTCTTAAACAACTGAGGTTTGTAACAAGATCACTCGATTGTCCAGTCGATTGCACAATAGACTGACAACTCGATTGATGCTAAAATTCAAGTTACAGAGAGCACTCAGTCTATGCCCACTCGATTGACCACTCGATTGTTCACTCGATTGGCAACTTGATTGTCTGCATTATCTGAGTCAATTTGACCACGATACTCGATTGACCAATCGATGGATGCAATATTTCAAATCACAGTGAGCACCCAGTTTTGAACAACTCGATTGCTCACTCGATTGAAAGGAAATTATGGCATCATGTCTGAATCACTTGATCACGACAATCGATTGACCAATCGATTGATGCTATATTTCAAATCACAGTGAGCACCCAGTTTTGGCCAAATCGATTGCTCACTCGATTGAAAGGTTTTCATAGCATCAGGTCTGATTCAGAAACTTGATCAATCGATTGACCAATCAAGTGAAGCCTATATAATTCAAGATTCCAGAAACACAGAATATACGACACACGATGCAGCAATCGATTGTATCCTTACAAACTCGATTGGGCAATTGATTGTCCTGGTGTTTGCCTTGAATATATATATGGTGCCTCAAATCTTTTTAGAAGCACAACAAAACAAGAAAGAACACTTGCACAAAAACTTTTCACATCTTTTCAAAACCTCTTACTCTCAATCTTGCATATCTCTGAAAACACTTTGAAAGAAAAGTTTTTTTCTAACACACAAAAATATTCATTGGCAAATCAAATCTTTTGTGTGGTGCTAGAGTGATTGAACACATCTCTTGATACTACTTTTTCTTTGTTCGTGACAAAGACAATTCTTTGTAATTGATGTTGTAACAAATCCAGTTTAGAAACTGGTGGCTATCCTTGTTGGTGTGGTATCATCAAGAGGAAGTCTACTTTGATCTTGTGTGAGTTTGGGGATAAGCTACAAGGATCAAAGGGGTGACAAGATAGAAGTGAAGGGAGTTAGATTGATAGGTCGTGTAGAAGACTGGAAAATCTGTAAAAGTACTCGAATTCATTCTATAGTGAAAAAGGCTGGAATCATGATTATGATTACAGGACTGGATGTAGGCCGTTGGATCAACGGCTGAACCAGGATAAATCTTGGTGCAATCTTTCCTATCCCTTCTCTTTAATATTCAGCATTGTTTAATTGCTTATTTTTGTATGCTCCTTGAATAATCTTGCATGTGATTTTAAGTTTCCGCTGTGTGTGTAAATTGTATGATTGTTGCATAATTGATATGGGAATTATGTCTAACTAGTTGGAGTTGATCTTAATTCTCTTGTTATTAATCAAAAAGAAGTCATAGTTTTCCAACAAAAATCAGGGATTCAATTTAGTCATTGTTTAATTCTTAATTGTATCTTCATTACTAGCTTGGTCAAAAATATTCTTATTCAAAAATAGTTTGGAATAAGATGCTTTTTGAAAATATGTTCTTTACCCAATTCTTTATTTATGAATCCATTCTGAGCAATTCTTCTATATTGATTTTGTTCGTATTTTGTTTAGATTGAGTTTGTAAATTCCTCAGATTGATTGTGTTTGTATTTTATTTAGATTGTGTTTATAAATTCATCATATTGATTGTGTTCGAATTTTGTTGTAGATAGATCTTGATCAAAATCTTCTTCGAATCTTGACCATATATTCTTTTCAACTTGGTCAAATATTTTCTTCAACTATAAATCTAAATCAAATCTTATTTTAGATTTTCTTCAAATATAAATTTGAGTTAAATCTTATTTTAGATTTTCTTCATTTATAAATTTGAATCATATCTTATTTTAGATTTTCTTTAATTATAAATTTGAATCAAATCTTATTTTAATTTTCTTCAATTATAAATTTGAATCAAATATTATTTTAGATTGTCTTCAAAAACATGAATCTTCTTTCATACTTTGTGAAGTAAAATATATTGCTCTCATAAAATACTTTTCTTATCATCAAATGTCTAAGTATAAAATCAACTTGGTTCCAACAAGTCCCGGTAACAAGTGCTTCAATTTTGTTGGGATCACATCACATAACACTTGATTTTCATATCTGTCAATCTTGAACTATGCACGTACTTTGTTTGGCCACCATCACATGACTCATATATTTAAACTGTAGAAATTCAGGGCTTTCAAGTGAGTATGGTTTTGGATGGTCAAGAACCGAAAGTCCTAATTTAACAACGATGATTGTACTAGCCATCTTGATCCAATATTTTCTATCAATGACCAAATTGCATATCTTATTATTCACAAGACATTGAGTATAGAAGACATTTTTTCTTGGTGTGTCTTCCATGACGAACAACTAAAAAAATATTCAAACTTCGTAAATATTGTCTAAAAATGATGAACCATTTCTTTTTTTGAAATAACAACTCACACGAACCTAAGCTCTGATTACCAAATGATGACAAACAAAATATTATGAATAAAAATGGGATGAAATTAAAATAAATTAACAAAAGATGGATTTGGAAAAATTGTGAAGAAAGACGCTACAATCCAGATGATTGATAAGGCAAGAAGAATCGCCACAATAGAAATGAAACCATTGATAAGATTAAAACAAATTTCAATCATAAAGCTCAAAGAGGAGAAAATCTCACCCATAATTCTTAAAGAGAAATATTTTTTTATTTAATTCAATATGTTTATTTTGATGATAGAAAAAGATATTTTGTGGCAATAATTTAACGCATTAACAATTTAACTGAGCATGCAGAATATAAGCTAGAAACACCCAAAATTAGAGGAAGCGCACAGGGTCAGAGGAAACACCTTGAATTAGAGGAAACACGTCCACTAGAGGATACCACCATATGATACCACCAGAGGATATAGCCAGATGAAGTGACCAAAGTGCGGGTGTATTTAGAGGATACCAGATGAAACACCTTAAATGCACACAAAAGCCTTCTTCTTCTTCTTCTTCTTCTTCTTCTTCTTTTGAGTGTTAAATGCCAAAAATATCTTTTTAGAGATCCGATTAAAATTATTCACGAATAATTTTATTTAATTACGGTGAATCTTTTATCGAAGAAAAAAAATTTCTAAGATGCAACATTTTTTAGAAAAATTGATTTGTCCATTGAATTGCGGCGAGAGTAGACATTTTTCTGAAAAAGTGGTTTGTGACGTGATGTGAGGTGACAGACGTAATATTGATTTTTATAAAAAAATATCTAGATATTTGTTTAGATATTTATTATTATTATTATTATTATTATTATTATTTTAATATATATATATATATATATATATATATATATATATATGGAACAACACAGAGAGAAAACATTTTTTTTTTTCCGTGAAGCCATGCCTCTCTCTTCATTCTTCTCCTTCCATCTTTCTTTTTATTTTTCTTTCTTTGTTTCAAGAAAAACACAGACCACGTGTTGCTTGAAAACTAAAACACAAAATACAAACTCTCATTTTTCTTCGAGATCTAAGCTTCCATTCGTGAAGTGACAGAAGATAAAGTTGTTCATTACCACGCTGCAGTGCTAGTGAGCTAGTTTTCGATGTGACGTCACGAACTTAAATTTTACCGGAATTAATTACGGTACCGTAATCGCGTGTTAGAGCTATCGTTAAGGTAATGGCTCATTCCAAACTTTTAGTTTGCATTTAGGACATTATTTGTGATTTTGTGGAAAAAAAAATTGATGTATTTGATGTGTAAATTTTTAGAAAATGAATTTAATGCGATTATATGTGATTTAGTGGAATTTAAATTTGTGGTGTGGTTTGTGATGATCCATATTTGATGTGATTTATATGTTCATAATTATTATTATGAATTTTTGAGATGTGATTTATTTGCGGATTTTGTGGAAAATGAATTGATGAAATTTGGTGGGTTATGTGTAAAAATGTAGAGTTTTGAAATTGGGTGACTTATGTTTGAATTATTGAAATTTAATTGAGGTGTTATATGTGTGTTGTGGAGTTGAATTGATTGTTGTTGGTGTGAATTGGCGGTAATTAAATTTGATGAGTTTGAGTTACGTAATGAGTTATTTTCAAATAAATAAGTTTGAACTGAAGTTGAAATTTTACGAAAAATTTAGAGTTGTTAAAGTTGTGAAAATGTTCAAATTTTAACTAAGTTAAAGAGTTTGAGCAAAAAGATAGATTGCAATTAACAATGGTTAGAGTTTAAAATGTTACTCTTTTAATTACTCTTGAACTGAGTTTAAAAAGAAAAAAAAAAGATAACTTGAAATTAACAATGGTTAGAGTTTAAAATGTTACTCTTTTAATTACTTTTGATGGAGTTTAACAAGGAAAAAAAACAGGTTTAGAGTATTTTATTAACTCAAAAATTTCGGTGTTTTAATAGTCGAGTATGTGTATGTGAAATTTGGACAATATTGGTTTTATTTAGTTTTAAGTAAATAATATAGATTATTTGGTTTTAAAAGTTTGGTGTGTGAGAAAGATTTAATTTTGAGAATTTTGATGTGTTTGGATTAGTTTTATTGTGAACAAATTGTTATAAATATTTATGTTTATGTAGTTAGCTCCTTGAGTCCCGAAAAGAAATCGAGACCGTTGGCACCGAGTTAGCGGTGAGGAGAACTCTAATATATTAATGTTGTTGTGGTGATTTATGGTTGAAAATTTTGGAGATTGAATATGGGGGATTAATGTTTGAAAATTATAATGACTCATGTTTGGTGAAATTGAGGTGTTCATAATTATTATTATGAATTTTTGAGAAAAAAAATTATGTGTGAATTGGTGGAAAAAGAATTTAATTAAATTTATGTGTGGATTGGTGGAAAATGAATTTTATTCAATTTATGTGTGGATTGAATTTGTAAATGTGATTTATGTGTGTTTGTGGAAATTGTAATTGGTATGAATAAATATGTTTGTTTATGCTCTCTGTTGTATTTGAAAAATTATTAGTGTTAAATGAGTATTAAAAATAGGGAATCTTTGAATAGCTACATTTACTTAATGATTATGGTGAAAAGAGTTAGAGTATGCTCATGCATTTCATAGTACATGGTGACCGCGATGGGGCCATGGTGATAGTGGTGACCATGATGGGCCACGGGATGATGCCATGTGAATTGTTGGTTCATCTTATCCTTGTGGGGATTGTCGCATCGTGCTGATCTGTGAGAGATTGCACTCTAGAAAATCGTGCTGGTCTATGAGCGACTGCCCTCTTGTATGTTGTGCTGATATGTGAGAGATTGCACTCTAGAATATGCTGATCTGTGAGCGATTGTACTCTAGAAAATTGTGCTGGTCTGTGAGCGATTGCACTCTTGTATGTTGTGCTGATCTGTGAGAGATTGCACTCTAGAAGGTGTTGATCTGTGAGCGATTACACTCTTAAAAATCGTGCTTGTCTGTGAGCGACTGCACTCTTGTATGTCGTGCTAATCAGTGAGAGATCGCACTCTAGAATATGCTGATTTGAGAGCGATTGCACTCTTGAAAATCGTGCTGGTCTGTGAGCGACTGCACGCTAGTAAATCATGCTGGTACGTGAGAGATTGCACCTCGGTAATTAGTACTGGTTTGTGATAGGCGGTACAATTATGATTTACGCCCCTTCGAGGAGGGTTTTGGTTTGGAATTCTGGAGTCATGCATTTTGGCATATACACATTGAATTAAAGTGTTTGGCACACAATTTAGGTTTGTTATACTATGATGATTTTATATACATATTCAATTGTTGTTGTGATTTGCCATAATTGCTTAGAGGAGTGAAGTTGAGTTGATTAAGTTTTGATGTACTTCTGTGTTCATAATTGATGTTATGAATATTCAATGTGTAATTGAGGTGTGAATTTGTGGAGATTAATTTGGTGGTAATTATGTGTTCAAAATTGATAATATTAATGTTTGAAGTGTTGATTGATTCATAGCCATTTTAGAATTGAAAATCTTCACTTTCTCAATTGTATTCGGCTACGACAGTGCAGTTTGTTAAAACTTCATTTTTCAACATTGTTTATGCATTTTTTGGACATATGAAAACCCTTTCGAGGAGTATGCTAAGACGAAAGGTTCTTTTGAGCATTTGAAAATATAAGAATTTTACTATGTGATATTTGTTAATTTCGGTTGGTGACCTTTACAATTATTGTGGAAATTTGGACTTTGCCCTCAGATGAGAACCAGGATCATCCTATCAGTTAGTACCCTGGAGATGGGAAACTAGTTAGTCATACCTGACCGAAGCTATGTCAGAATTTTTGTAGCATGATCATATTAAAGGGTTGTATAGGGTTTAGGTGTCTATCTTTTGTGGATGTATTTATTTCAATTTGAAAGACTGTATCTATACCTTATATTGTCAGGTTGACTTTAATTTTGATGGGTCCTTGTACCATCTTTTTGATGTGATGTAGGGAAAGTTAAAATTCTTGGGCCAGTGCTTTTGTACAGGTCTGCCGAGAACACCCCAGGGGTATGAGCTATGTCTGATAAGCCTTATAGCCTCGGTGTATTTTGATGTTTGAATACTTTGGATTTTTATTTCAAAAATTATTCCGCTGCTTGTAAGTATTTGTTGACTTTGTCGTTATGTTATGACTTAAATATTTATCCAAAAGTATTTTCTTCTTTATTTTCTTCTTTTTTATAAATTTGTTTTGAAAAAAAAAATACACTCAGGCTGTTAAAAATCGGGGTGTTACACAATACATTTGGTATTTACTCTGTAACTTTTTCTATAAAAATCATTTGGAGTGTATTTTTGAATCATTGAAAACTAGACTTAATTTCCTTTGAAATATACACTGATTTCACGAAATTTAATTGAGAATTGATAGAGAAAAATGTGTCAACTTAGACAAAATTTGTTTCTCTTTTTTTTTTTTATTTTGAAATATTTATGTATTGTTTTGACAAACTATACCAATTGGGAACTTAACTTGAAAAATGAAAACTATATTCATAAACAATAAATTATAAGCTTTTAAATAAGGGCTAGCTTTTTCAAAATCAGATGTCATTGGATATTTCAATTGAATTATCAAAGTTGATATATATTTCACTTATTTCAATTGATGTAATTTTCGCATAAAAAGATTATCACATAGCTAACTTAAATTGGGTTTAACAAGCGTTAATAGAATTGGTTTTGAGTGAAACCAAATGCATTGAAAAGCTTACTCTTAGTACTTCGATATTGTGAAGTTTCATAATTTTATATCAACTTTACAATTTGTGGTGATTTTGTGAATACAATTGTTGTCATAGAATTCTAGGGTGTGTTTCAGATACCTTAGGCTAGGTTCGTTGTTAAGTTTTTTAATCTTATGTATAAAAATGAATTATATAGAACATTATATCGAGTATATTGATAATTTTTGTAAGACCTATAATTTTAAATTATACTTTATGTATTTTAGTGTATTTTGCTATTGAACTCGGAGGCTTTTTAGCCAAAGTTATTAATATTTTGGGAGTTTAAATGACCAAAAATATATTTTGATGCCCCGATTAAAATTACTCGTCGATAAATAAATTAAATTAAGTGCGGTGAATCTTTTAAAAAGAATTTAAATTCTGGGGGAGTTTTGTTAAAAATATCACGAGTTGCTGAAAATTGTATATGTCAATCGATTTGTGACGAGAGTAGATATTTTTATGAAATGGTTTGAGAGGTTATGGGTGAAATGGTAGTTTTGATAATTATCTAGATATTTGTAGGTTATAATTAATATATATAAATCTATATATATGTTTGAAAGGAAAAGGAAAATAGAAAGAAAGGAAAGAGAAGAGGGAGAAAAGGAAATAGAAAGGAAAGAGAATAGAGGAAAGGAAAAAGAAAACTGAGGAAAGGAAAAAGAAAACTGAGGAAAGAAAACGTTCCTCTCCCTACTACCTCGCGTGCGAAACTTCATCTTTCTCCAACCTTCAACTTTTTCCTCTATTTTAAAGCTTGCTAAGTAAATCAAGCAAAGCCATTTGCTCGGTAGTTTCTTCCCAGCTTCATTCTTCCTCTTTGATTTGAAAACGAAGAAAAACGGTGTTTGGGATTTTCAAACCGTCAAACACAAACCTTCATGTTTCATCTAGATCTAAGCTTCATTTCGCGAAGAGATAAAAGGGAAAGTTGCTCACCACCACGCTACGGTGCTAGTGAACTAACTTTGGAAGCGACGTCGCGAACGGAGATTTTATCGGAATTACTCGCGGTACGGTAATCGCTCGTTAAAGCTATCGTTAAGGTAAGGGCTCCTTCCAAACTTTTAGTTTGCATTTATGGACTTATCTGTGGATGTGTTTGAGTGGTGGGTTGTGATGATTTGTGTTTGTAGTATTTGACGTGTTCATAATTAATACTTATAAATTTTGAGATGTGTTTGCGTGGATTTTATGGAAAAATGAATTGATGTGATTTGGTGTGAATTGTGGATTGAATTTGAGAATATGTCTGAGTATGCTCTGTGGGGAATTTGAAAATCATTAGAGTTAAACGAGTATTAAAAATGGGGAATCTTTTAATATCCTTGTTTACTTAATGATTGTCGTGAAAATTGTTAGAGTTAAATGAGTATTAAAAATGGGGAATCTTTTAATATCTGCATTTACTTAACGATTGTCGTGGATAGAGTCAGAGTATGATCATGCATTTCATTTTTGGTAAATCATGCTGACCCATGATAGGTGGCACCTCGGTAAATTGTACTTCGGCCTATGATAGGCGGTACATTTACGATTTACGTTTTTGGTAAATCGTGCTGACCCGTGATAGGTGGCACCTTGGTAAAAAGTATTGGTCTGTGATAGGCAGTACGTTTACGATTTACGTTTTTTTTAGTAAATCGTGCAGACCCGTGATAGGTGGCACCTCGGTAAACTGTACTGGTCTGTGATAGGCGGTACGTTTACGATTTACGCTTTTTAGTAAATCGTGCTGACCTGTGATAGGGGGCACCTCGGTGATTTAGTACTTCGGCCTGTGATAGGCGGTACAATTATGATTTACGGCCCTTCGAGGAGGGTTTGGAATTCCGAGTCCATGCATTTTGGCATATATGCATTGCATTAGGGTGCTTGGCACACGAGTCGTGTTTGATTCAAGATTATGATTGAGTGTTTGAACTCAAGTTGTCGTGGTGATTGTGCTATAATTGCTAAGTGTTATGTTTTGGAATTGTGTGTAATTGTGATTGATTCAGTTTATGTAGTTTTAGAAAAACTTCAGAAAAAATCAATTTCCCAATCGATTCTGTTAAAATGTAATACCAGCTTAATCGACTACCTAATCGATTATTACGTTTCTCGTTTTCTTGAATCTTGAAAATATATTGAACTAATCGATTTGCCAATCGATTTGGCTTGTTACAGTAGCTCAGCTATTTATTTCAATCGATTGTTCAATCAATTTCTTTAATCACAAGACACAGGTCTAATAAAACTATTTAAGAAATCGATTTCCCAATCGATTAACTCAGAAAAACCTTTGTTCTGTGAATCACAAAATCGATTTCTCATTTGATGTGCAAATCGATTGTCCAATCGATTGATTTAAACCCAGAATGCAGGTTTCACTAAAAACCTTTAAGAAATCGATTTCTCAATTGATTTACTTAGTAAAAACTTTTATTCTGAGTCAGACAAACGATTGCCCAATTGATTCATCAATTGACTGGTCAGTTGATTTATTACTTGATTGATTAAAATCTTATTTTTGATTTCATTTTTACTTGGCAAGTATTATATGAATGTTTAGCATATGGAAACCCTTTTAAGGTGCATGCTAAGTTGAAATGTTATTTTGTGCATTGAAAACTTAAATGTTATGTGTTGATTGTTAATTTCGGTTGGTGACCCTTTACACTATTGTGGAAATTTGGGCTTTTCCTTCAAATGAGAACCAGGACTGTAACACCCTGAATGTTAACGGCGCGAGTGTATTTTTTTAAAAAAAACAAAGAAATAAAACAAAGAAAATAGTTTTGGATAAATATTTAAGTCGTAACATAACGACAAAGTCAACAAATATTTACAAGCAGCAGAATAATTTTTTTTAAATAAAAATCCAAAGTATTCAAACATCAAATACATCGGGGTTATGAGACTTATCGATCATAGCTCATACCCCATGGGTATTCTCGACAGACCTGTTCAAAAGTACTGCCCCAAGAATTTTAACTTTTCCCACGTCACATCAAAAAGTAGAACATGGACCCATCGAAAGAAAAGACATCAAACAGCTTAAGCATGGATACAATATTCCAAAATGAAATAAATACAATCACAAAAGAAAGACATGTAGTCCTTATACAACCACCTAATCTGATCATGCTACAAAAACTACACAACCCGAGTGATCTCCACGCGCCCCGCAAGATCCTCCTGACACAGCTTCAGTCAGGTATGACTAACTACTTTCCCATCTCCAGGGTACTAACTGGTAGGATGATCCTGTTTTTCATCTGAGGGCAAAACCTAGATTTCCACAATAATTGTAAAGGTCACCAACTGAAATTAACAAATATCACATAGCAAAATTCTTATATTTTCAAATGCTTAAAAGAACCTTTCGTCTTAGCATACTCCTCGAAAGTGTTTTCATATGTCAAAAAATGCATAAACAACGTTGAAAATAACTCAAACTCTTTAACTTAGTTAAAATTTAAAAATTTTCACAACTTTAACAACTCTAAATTTTTCGTAAAATTTCAACTTCAGCTCCAACTCATTTATTTGAAAATAACTCATTATGCAACTCAAATGCATCAAATTTAATTACCTCCAATTCACACTAACAATAATCAATTCAATTCCACAACACACATAAAACACCTCAATTAAATTTCAACAATTCCAACATAACTCACCCAATTTCAAAACTCCACATTTTTACACATAAACCACCAAACTTCATCAATTCATTTTCTACAAAATCCACAAATAAATCACATCTCAAAAATTCATAATAATAATTATGAACATATAAATCAAACCAAATATAGATCACCACAAACCACACCTCAAATTTAAATTCTACAAAATTACACATAATCACATTAAATTAATTTTTCACAAAATCACACCTCAAATACATCAAATTTCTTTTCCACAAAATCACAAATAATGTCCTAAATGCAAACTAAAAGTTTGGAAGGAGCCCTTACCTTAACGATAGCTCTAACACGCGATTACAGTACCGTAATTAATTCTGGTAAAATTTAAGTTCATGACGTCGCATCGATAACTAGCTCACTAGCACCGCAGCGTGGCAATGAGCAACTTTCTCTTTTGTCACTTCTCGAAACGAAGCTTAGATCTAGGAGAAAAGTGAAGGTTTTTGTGTTTGTGGGTTTTGAAAATAAATAAAATTGAGTAACAGTGAAGGAGGAAGAAGAAGATCTCGCGTGGCAAGGAGGAAAAGTTTTGTTTCAGCCTTCTGGATTCCTTTCTTTCTTTCTTAAGTGTATGTGTATATATATATATATATAATAATTATAATGGATTATAATAATAATAATAATAATAATAATAATAATAATAAATATCTAAACAAATATCTAGATATTTACAAATATTTAGATATTTTTATAAAAATCAGTGTTACGCTTGTCACCTCACGTTAAATCACAAATCACTTTTTCAGAAAATATCTACTCTCGCCGTAATTCAATGGGCGGATGGATTTTTCTGAAAAATGCTGCATTTCAGAAATTTTTTTCTTCGACAAAAGATTCACCGTAATTAAATAAAATTATTCATCGACGAATAATTTTAATCGGATCTCTAAAAAGATATTTTTGGCATTTAACTCACAAAACACCATAAAATTGGCTAAAAAGCCTCAGAAATTCAGCACAAAATTCCCCAAAATACATAAATTATAATTTAAAATTAAGGGTCTTACATTACTACCCTCCAAAAAGAAGTTTCGTCCTCAAAACTTAAAGTATGAGTAACAATTCACACTAGGTTTATACTCAAATTCAACTTACAAGTCACAACTTGTTTTGCCCGATCCACTGGAAGAAAGTGTTGGTTACCTCTTTTCATAGGGTGCTTAATAACTCTATACATACCCTTAGCCGATAAGACTCACCCATTCCATTCAACATGATTTTGTTTACTACCAACAAGAGATTAAGGATGATCAGTTCCTTAATTTGTCAATAAGTAGCCAACAACCATGATGGTGGCTTAGACTATCTTAACCGAACTGTAATAGCGCTCTTTGCGACTTGCACTTAAGGATATTCTAATGCACAAGCGGTCAAACAATCTTCTCAAGCTCCACTGATTTTTTTCCTTATTTTCCTATAACTTTGATCCTATCGCCCATAGCTATGTCACATAGCCTCATATACATCCACTTGGTACGAATCATCCAATCATTACCGCCGAGAACTCCTAAATATCTCCATGGTCCACAAATCATCGATTTCTCTTTAGTCGTACAATTACGCCAAACCACTGTGTTCTTATACGTATGTTGTCCTAATTATAACTCTAATAATTTCATCCCCACTTTTGCTTGGTTATCTAAGCTTCCTCAACTGTTTCGACAACATTCTAGAACTATACCACTTACAACATGCAAACTTCCTTTAGGTTTAGTGCTTCGTTTCAAGAGTCACGTCCCCAAAAAAATCCAACTTGAAATTCATTCATGATTAAGACCTACATTTGTCTTATGCCTTAACACCTCAGATTCACACTTCACTAATCCATCTCCTTCATACTTCGCAATTCTGGACAAACCCAAAAATAATTTTCTTACATCTACTACCAACATTCATTCTGATACTTCTCAATTCCGTCATGTCCTTTGTTTGCAGCTTGATGATTATCTTCTCATCATGACGGGTAAAACATATTCTATTCACTCCATTACTTTTCCATTTATAGAAACCTTATATTTCTACCTTAAACCTTGATACATCTTCATTATAATGATTTTAATAAATCAAGTCTTACTATTTCCCACCAAACTTTTCCATTTCGTGCTCAATTCTTCCCTATCAACCAAACATTAAACTCTGTTGATTGGCGAACACAATAACAACCCCCATGACATGCACTCAATTAGAGCCTTTGAATTATTTGCATACCCTTATAATAACAATATCTAAATCACGAGTGAGATAATTCCTTTAATGAATCCTTAATTTAACCTTTGGTTTAAAAGGTTAAATTTAAAAAAAAATATGAAACAAACACCCTTTAAACCCTAAAAAATAATTTTTGGTTTAAATGAATAATTTTTTTTATTAAACTAAACGCACCAATTATTATCTCTCAAACAAAATCATATTTAGTGATATATATATATATATAAAGATAACAAATAAACAATTATCTATACCTACATGATGCTCTACCCATATCGATTTACATATATATATTAAATAAAAAATGATTTTTCTAACAAAATATTTTTTTAAAAATATGAAACAAACACCCTTTAAACCCTAAAAATTGATTTTTGGTTTAAAAGAATAAATTTTTTATTGAAACAAACACACCTATTATTATCTCACAAATAAATGCTCTTAAACAAACTCATATTATTATCTCTCAAACAAAATTATATTCAGTAATAATATATAAAGGTAACAAATAAACAATTATTTATACCTTTATGATGCTCTACCCATACCGATTTATATGATTCTCCATATATATATATATATATATTAAATAAAAAATGATTTTTCTAACAAAATGATTTTTAAAAAATATGAAACAAACACCCTTTAAACCCTAAAAAACATAATTTTTAGTTTAAAATAATAAATTTTTATTCAAACAAAGCGCACCCATTATTATCTCTGAAACAAATATTCTCAAACAAACTCAGAGTATTAAACCTTAAAAAATGATTTTTGATTTAAAAGAATAAATTTTTTATTGAAATAAACACACCTATTATTATCTCTCAAACAACTATGAATATTACCTCTAAACAAATACTCTCAAACAACTCATAATATTACCTCTAAACAAATACTCTCAAACAAACTCATATTCAATAATAATAAACAATTAGGGTTTCCAAGTTTATATACTAATAATATATATAAAGATAACAAAGAAATAGTATTGATTTTTATAAAATATAAAGGTAACAAATAAATAGTATTGATTTTTATAAAAAAAAATATGTTGCTTACATACCTGTCTGTTGGAGTGAATGCAATGAAAATTAGAAGAAGAAAAATTGGACAATGGAATAAATAGTAAAATATATATAGGCCAGCCTGTCAGACCTAATAGGCTTTTTTATAAGCCTGAGCCTGACCTATTTACATAAATAGGCTTTAAAAACAGTCTGAGCCTAGCCTTTTTATTATACAGGTCAGGCCATAGGCCCCTACGGACGGCCAATTCTATTCCCATCCCTACCTAATATACAATTAACATATTATTTTTTTAATTCCTACACAACAAAGCAATTAAAATCAAATAAAGTTGGGGAGTATCACTACAACATTTTTGCCCTACTGCAATGCATAAAAATCGTTGCTTAACGTAAAAAAATCGTTGCCGTAATCTACGAGAACGGTTTTCTGACCGTGGGGAACCAAGGCGTTGCCTTAGCCTAACGCAACAGTTTTTTGTGAAACAACAACACTTTTAAAAACCGTATTGGTAGCTACCTCTACCAGAACAGTTTTTCAAATTGACAATAACAACGGTTTTATGATGTTACCAAATGAAAACCGTTCTTGTAGGTTCCTTTTTCAATTAAGTTACGGCAATGCTTTAAAACCGTTGCAAAAAGTAAAATTTTTTTTTTTATAAAAAAATAATTTCATAAATTATTGTATTTTAGAAAAATAATTTTAGTAAAATATTATTATTGAAATTCTATAATAAATTTAAAAATATAACAATTGTTAATATTAAATTATTGTAATGTACTGTAATAAATTCATAATGTAACAATTGCAATAGTATAAATTCATAAAGTTCATTGTCATATAGATGAAACATCGTAACTCTTGATCATTCATACAATATTTTTGCAGTGATTCAATTTCTCTAATTTATATTCTAGAGATAAGGAGACAATCAAAATAACAAAAATAAAATTCCTTATCTATAAAAATAAATACACAAAGAAAACTTAAGTATCAACATCTATTTCTTCATCTTGTGCTTCCAAATGTTGAAATTCATCATTGGTATCACCATCATTCATCTGCAAAATAAAAATAATATATTCAATAAGTAAAATCATGAGTAAATGAAAAAAAGTTAAAGTCTATAATAGTAATATAGTTCTAACAATACTATATATATAATAGTAATATAGTTCTAACAATACTATATATAATTCTAACAATAATATTTCTAACCGTAATATAGTTCAGTCTTACTTCATTATTATTAGGAGCATGTGTTGATATAGAAGAACGTAGAGTACTGCTAGCATCAGCTAAAGTTTATAAAAAATACTGCTAAAGCATCTATATTCAATCCTACAGTGTTTGAGTTCATCATTGTCTTTAGAATAAGCTGAAATTTTCCTTCCATTGCTTCCATTTCCTTACGTTGTTTCTCCTCTATCTCTTGTATCTTATCATTAAAGTGTTTTATCTCCTGAGCATGTTCTCTTTTAAGTTTTGCAATTTCTTCATTTCTTATCAAGAGAGTTGGTGTTGAAGTTCTTCCGTGACAACGAAATCTCCCAGGTTTTTCTTTGCCACACACACTCTGAAAGGCTTCTAAAGATGACTATCCATCTTTTTCAATCAAGTCTTGAAGCTTTATCTAGCATAAATAATAATATTAAATGAATAATTGTATGCATAACTAATAGTAAATAAATAACACATTATGTTAAACTTACAATTGCAGGATTGGTTTCTTGATCCAACTCCTTTCCTTTCTTACTTTGTCGAGTAGCAATAAACATTTCACCTTGAGTGGGAGACTCTTTATCTTCATTACTTTGACACTAAACCAAGAAGAAGAAAAAATAGAATATTAGAATTTTATTTAAGTAACATAATTAAATATTCATTTACAATGTTTGAAAAAATAATACCATTTTTTCCCTTATAACTGCAAAGCCTTTATTCCCCATTCGGTGTCTGTATTTCAGCTGAGCTATATTTTGAACATTTTGATGACTGATTTCCTATATTCATTCACAATTTTTTTATAAAATTACAAATGTGTGACAACAACTATATATAACAAGTATTTATATCTTACTTAACTGTGGTCTTCTTTCCAATATTCCAATAAGTTCTGAAAGTCTTCTTCTGGTACCTCATGAGGACGATTTTTTAACCGCTCGCGCATGGTTTTGTACTTACTAAAATACTCCTTTTTAAGAAAACATTTGTATCTTCTCCAAGTGTCATTTAAAATAGCAAATACAGCTTTCCTTCCTTTATCTGGAATGATGTATTTTTGCTGCAAAAATAAAAGAAACATATTAGAATCTATATTTATAAAAGTATGCTAACCCATACATTCAAATTAAAAAGTAAGTACATTTAGATATTTAGATCCTTCCAAGTCCTAATCAAAGCCTTCCAGTTATTGAAAGTGAGAGGACAAATATGAACTTCTTGCGATTGTCCCCAAAAAACTACTAAGTTCAGAAACTGTCTTTTCATCAGGCCCAACCGGTTGTCCTTCTTCATTCTAGATGATCTCTTGTCTATCTTTAAAATCTCGTGAATGAATTTTCGGACATATAGTCTTTCCTCGTTTTTTTATTAATCCTGAAAATGAACCACATAATAGTAATTAAAAAAGTAAAAAATAAATTGCAAATTTTTATATCCAATATGTAATCAACAAAAACATATATAGCATTGGTTCCCTCACTGTCCTCACTTTCGTAGTTGATACCCTCCTCCATTTCATTTTCTTCTATATCTTAATCTATTGAATCCTCTACTCCATGTTGTTCCTTATTCTTATTGAGATATTTGGTAAGTGAAATAGGTGGACATCTTGGAATAGTTTTTTTCTTCTTATAGGGTTGTTGATGTACTGGTGATCCTTGAACTTGATTTCCCATAGTAGAGTTGACTTGCCTCTTAAGGTTATTGTTTTGAAGGAGTCCTTTGTTTTTTTCCTCAATTTTCTTAGAGACTTTTGATTCAATTGAACCTTGAGTAGCCATTGTTGACTTTGTTGCTTTTGAAGATTATTCATTTGAGAAAGTGTTTTGTTTTGCTCATCAGTTTCCTGAGACTTGGGATTCTATTAAACCTTGAAGACAAGGAGTCATTGTAGACCAAAGTTGTCTCTTGATATTATTATTTTGACCAACCCCTTTATTCTTCTCAACAATTTTCTTATATGGTTCAAGAATTGGTTGGACTGCAACTACCTTTTGGTTTGGCTTTTTATGTTGCGTTTGAATTGAATTCCCAGCTTCCAATGATTGCTTCGATTGGTCTAGCTTTCGATTGACTCTATATTGCCGCATTAAGTCATTGCTGGACTTAGCTTGAATATCAAGCCGAAAACCATTCCCTTTGTTCATTTTCTTGCAATCAAACAAAAGAAATAACATCGAGAATTATTATTCAAAGTCCAAAATGAGTAACAAACAATCCTAATAACAGCAGTCCAAATAGTAACAACAGTCCTAAAAAACAGCAGTCCTAAAAGTAACAAGCAGTCCAAATAAGAAGCAGTCCAAATAAGTAACTAAGAAACAACAGTCCTAAAAGTTTTGGACTGCTTCTTCTGTTTGATTGTAGGAAAATATAGTAATCCAAATATAGCAGTCCTAAATATAGCAGCAAACCAAAGAAAAAACAGTCCTAAATATAGCAGCACTCCAAATAACAAGCAGAGCAAATAGCAGCAATCCAAATAACAAGTAAGTATAGCAGCAGTCCTAAATATAAAGTATATAGCAGTCCTAAATAACAAGTATATAGCAGCAGTTCTAAATGCATCAAGTATACAGCAGCAGTCCTAAATGCATCAAGTATATAGCAGCAGCCCTAACAAGTAAATATAGCAGCAGTCCTAAATATAAAGTATATAGTAACAGTCCTAAATGCATCAAGTATATAGCAGCAGTCCTAACAAGTAAATATAGCATCAGTCCAAAATATAGCAGTCCAAATATAGCAGTCCAAATACAACAGTCCAAATAATTGTAACAAGGACAATAGGAAGTGTCAAAAGACATCAGATTAATGAATAATAAACAGAAGTTCAAATAAACAAAAGTCTCATCATTCGATTATAAAACAGAAGTTCAAATAATTGTAACAACATTCCATCCTAAGTAAATAAACAGAAGTTCAAATAATTGTAACAAGCTGTCCAAAACAACATTCCGTTATAAGTAAATAAAAATTAATGAATAATAAACTAGTCAAAATGAGTCTCATCAAAACTAGAATCGTCATCAGATTCTTTTTCATCTAACCCACGTAAAGAATTAACAATAATCGTTGGTGGGATATCATTCCTAACAAATTCAACTTCACGAGTCTCATCGCTTGCAGCTAGATTAATTGGATGGTCAGGCGGATCACATTGATATGGTTGTTGGCCATTTGAATTTGATTGTTCGTTCAAGTTAAAAAATTCCCTAGGAATATACTTCATAACATAATGTCTATTTGGATTAGAAGGATCTTGAATGTAGAAGCATTGATGGACTTGAGATGCCAATACAAAAGGATCGTCCATGTAGCATCTCTTGTTAAAGTAAACACAAGTCAATCCATACTTGTCTTCTTCAACTTCAAAACAATCACATCTAAATAATACAAACTTCAACATACCATAATAATCAATCTCAACTATTTCAGTAATTGATCCATAGTAAACTATTGATTGTACTATTGGATTTTCATCTTTGGTACTTGCAAAACTTTCAGTTACTGCCATTAGTGTCACACCACTATTTTGTGTTTTACGTCGAGCATCTTGTTGTTTTGTATGAAACATGTATCCATTAATTACATAGCTAGAAAAATGTCTTGCAATTTTATTTGGTCCTCTTGATAGCTTCTTAAGTTTGTCAGATACATCGCTTAACAAGGCACGCTTCTTAAACCATTCGACAAAATCTAACCCTTGACTCTTTGCTTTGCTCAACCTTTTTCTTTTATTCACAATTACATCTTCATTTTCATGCTCAATACAAATAAAAGTACATTGTTATAGTAATTGTAAAACAATTATTTAATGCATTAAAAACCTACAAATACAAGCATACTTATTTACCTTATAAAACATTGGACATCGTCACAATTGAATAAAATGTAACGATGGGCCTGACTCCTAGACTTGCAATCCAAATAAATTCCTTCACCTTTTTTCTTTCCCCCAATAGGATGACCAAGATCACATGTATCACTATTCCTTGTCATTCTACTAAACCTTGTCTCCACACCACTATGCAAGTATCGTGAGCAAAATGTCAAGCACTCTTCAACCAAGTAACCCTCAGCAATAAAACCCTCAGGACGACTTTTATTACGAACATAACTCTTCAACTTTCCTAAATATCTTTCTGTAAAGTACAACGACCGAAATTGAACAGGCCCTCCCAATCTTACCTCATTCACCAAATGTATTGGAAAATGAACCATTATATCAAAGAAACTCGAGGGGAAAATTGTCTCCAATTGGTAAAGTGTTTCTACAATCTCAGTTTGTAAAATGTCCAAATCAGCCACCTCAATCACCTTCTGACATAAACATCGAAAAAAGGAACAAAGAAGAATTAAAGCGTGAGCAACCTGGTTAGACATTGCACTTATCACAGCTACTTGAAGCAAGTAATGCAACATGAAATGTGCATCATGACTCTTATATCCATTAACTTTTCTTTCGGCAAGTTGAACACATTTTGAAATGTTTGAAGCACATCCATCAGGTATTTTTTGCTTTTTTTAATACAGAACAAAAACTAGTCTTTTCCTTTGCAGTCATGGAAAAACATGCTTTTGCAAACACTATCTTTTTACGTTGATCTGGTGAAGTTTCTTTCTATTGCCCATGTCTTGTAAATCTAAACGAGCTTTTTCATGATCTTTTGTCTTTCCTGGGATATCCAACAAAGTTCCAATTATATTATCAAATATCTTTTTCTTTATGTGCATAACATCAAGATTATGGGGTAAAATATTGTGCTTCCAATATGGCAACTCAAAAAAATAGATTTTTTCTTCCATGGACCATCATTACATTTCTTTTGCATCTTACCAAATGCATTGTTAAAGCCTTCTAACAAATCAAAGATATCTTCCCCTTTTAACAATTCTGGTGGTGGCCTATTTTCTGTTCTTCCATTGAAATCCCTTGCATTTGATCTATATTTATGATCCATAGGCAAAAAAGCACGATGACCCATATAACACATCTTTCGACTATGCTTCAAATATGTCGAATTAGTGTTATAATTACAACAAGGACATGCAAGTTTCCCTTTTGTACTCCACCCACTTAACATAGCATACCCAGGAAAGTCACTAATAGTCCACAAGAGACTTGCTCGCATTTGGAATGTTTGCTTTACTGATGCATCATATGTTTCTACTCCCAAATCCCATAACACCTTTAGCTCTTCAATCAATGGTTAAAGGTACACATCAATATTATTCCCTGGCGATTGTGGTCCAGATATTAATAAAGACAACATAGAATACTCAGCCTTCATGCAACACCAAGGTGGAAAGTTATATGGTATTAATAACACAGGCCAAGTACTATGAGACACATTCATAGTTCTGAAGGGATAAAATTCGTCGTTGGATAATCCAAGTATGATATTACGTGAGTCTAAAGCAAAGTCTGGATGGCATTTATCAAATTCTTTCCATGCTTCCCCATCTGTAGGATGCCTCAACTTCCCATCCTTCGCACGCTCTTCTTCATGCCACCTTAATGAGCTACACATAAACAACCTTTGAAGTCTAGGAATCAAGGGAAAATGTCTTAATATTTTAGCTGAAACTTTATAAGATTCATGATTTTTTCCAACTTGATGGTTTCCTTCGGCAATTTCCTTCCAACGTGGAGCACCGCAAACATGGCAAGATGTTTCATTCTCATAATTTTTCTAATAGATCATGCAATCATTAGGGCAAACATCGATCTTTTTATAATCCAGCCCTAAGTCCTTTATCATGCCTTTAGTTTTATTGAACGTATCGGGGATGTTCAGTGAAGGCATAGCTTCTTTCAACAATTCTAAGAGAGCATTAAATGATTCATTGCTCCAACCATACAAACACTTCAATAAATATAGCCGAATTGTGAACGACAATTTTGAGAAGTTTTTGCAACCCGGATATAACTCTTGTTTGGCTTCTTCGACTAGATTATGAAGCTTTTTTGCATCTTCGTTGAGGCCTTCATTAAATTCACATTCTTCTTGTATAACATTTCTAAATCTTTCAAAAAGTAGTTCATCAATTTGATCCTCTTCATCATTCACATGATCATCATTAAGATCATTGGGTTTCTTATCTCTTCACCATGACGAACCCAAAAATCATATCCTTTTTGAAATTCTAATGCTATTAAATGATTTCGTACTACCTTCCTTGTGAACCAATTGGTGTTGTAACATTTAGCACACGGTTTTCCTTTGGTGTATGCATAATCTAGGAAAAAATCTACACCGTTTTGATACTCTTTACTCTCTCTAGCCAATTTTGTCCATTCCTTGTCCATTGAGTTTATGAGGAGACTACCATATAGGACAAATACAAGTAACACTCATAATGCAACCAATTATCAATGCAAAATCAATAAATTCTCATAATGCAGAAGTAACACTCATGTAACATATAGCAGAAGTATGACAATTACAAGTAACACTCATAATGCAGCCAATTATCAATGCAAAATCATGATGCTCCCAATTCATAGTTTAGAGCAAATTATCAATGGAAATGTATCATACTATTGCAATTCATAGCAGTAGCAAATTATCGATGCAAATGTATCATACTATCGCACTTGTGGATAATTTTTTATACATACATATACATTCAAATGATAAATTTCAGTTGATTATTAATTGCTCATAAATTCTGAAACCAAAGAGCTATTACATCAAAATATTTTCCTGCAGACACTAACAGTACATGAATTCCCCACAATATTATAAAATGGAAATAATTTACAGTTTGCAGTCCTGTTGACAACAACTGGTTTTTCAAACTTTTCCGAAATTATCTAAGCTATATATCTTGCAATAACTTAAAAGTTCTTACTCACTGCGAGTTTAGCATTATTATCACAAAATAATAAACATAACTTTAGATTTAAACTAATGTTCAGCTAAGGTTATTATAAAAGAAATTGCAATCACTTGGTCAATCTACATAGAATCAAAACTTGCAACTAACTTAGTTACAATCCAATGCAAAATCACTCTAGAAGTGGTTGAATGCCTATTATCTTCCTTTTGTCTACCAGAGTTGTCAAGTTCTTACCTTGTAAGGCAGGATGCGAGAATTTGGATTCGAAAGATTAGGGTTCTACTGAATTTGAGAAATCTGCAAAAATAAAACAAAATTCCAGTGAAATAAGCGAAAATTTAATCAAGCATTTCGTAGCAAAATTAAACCTAATAGTAGAGCAAAATAGGGTTTCAAGAGAGGGAAAATGAGAAAATACAAAATACATACCTTGAACGAAGTTGGTTTACGCGAGACAGAATCCTCATACCAAAAACACGGTCGAAATAAATGGCTTACGCGACACAAAATCCTCAGACCTTGAACGAAACCTTGAACGATGTTGAGTTGCGCGATAAATGGTTTACGCGAGAAAGAATCCGTTACACGAGGGAGAATGGGTTATGCGACGGACATGGGTTACACGACAGAGGTTTACGCGAGATAGAACAAGAATTTGTGGGTAAGGGTTAAGGCTGCTGAAAGTGAAAAATTGAGAGAAGCTAGGTTGCTGAAATTTTGAGATAGGTTTCAAGAGAGGAAAAGTGACAAGGCTTTGTTGTTGAAAATCTGAGATAGGGTTTCAAGAGAGGGAAAATGAGAATTGCTGAAAATCTGAGATAGGGTTTCAAGAGAGGGAAAATGAGAAGGATTTGTTTTAGGAAATATATTTGGCGCTATAAAAAATTAACTCAAAGAAAGTGTTTTTTTGTTTCATGAGTACCTACAGGAACAATTTTTTTAAAAACTAAAGAACAACGGTGAATAAATGTTGCGTAAAGATATCAATAAACAACGAGAATGGTTTTTTAGTGTTGTTGTAGAAATTATAAAATTTCATGTTCTACTGCAACGAAATATAAAAATTGTTGCCTATTTACCTCTACGAGAATGGTTTTTTTACCATAAAAAATTAAGCGTTGCCGTAGCACCAAAATATGGTAGTGAATTATGATACCTTTATGTTTGGGTTGCCTCCCAAAAGCGCTCTATTTACAATCCTTAGCCAGACTTTGCAAATTAATCATTCATAATTAAGTATTCTCGAGGCATTTGCTTTCTCCGTAGGTTATCCCCAATAATGCTTAATTCTTTGACCGTTAAATTTAGATTCACTATTAGATTCTTCTTTCAAATCCATAACTCAATGTAGGTAAGCTTTTTAAATTATAAACGATCATGACCATCTAGATTTACATTTACTAGGTAAACGTTTAAGCCTATAATTAAAAAGTAAGATTCTCTCCTCCACATGGAACTCTCTTCTTTGTTAGGGAAATTTCCAAAATATATTTGGATTTTTCTAATAGCTATATTAATGTAGCAAAATTAAATAATTGAATGTATCACTTGGTCAAGTGGTTGCAATGATTGGTTTTAATTCAAACCAATGCATCTATTAAGTTATCAAAAGTTGCAATCTTTCACCAATTGGTATGAGTTGAAGAGTTATTTTCTTTCACCAATTGGTATGAGTTGAAGAGTTGTTTTCTTTCACCAATTGGTATGAGTATCTCTATAAATAGAGATATTTTAGAGGCAGAAATAACAGAAGAAAACACAAGACAAAACAACACAAATTCATGTTACACAAGTCAAAATTATTTCTGAGTCATTTCTTCTTTTCTCTAGTGCACGAGAGTAAACGAAGAAACTTTATTCTGTAAAACACCGTTGATCGATATGCTTGATGTGAATGTGCAATTCACGTCAAGGATTCCAAAGTATCCTGAAGAGGATTCGCCAGTTAACTCAACTTAAATAATCTAGTGTCTTATTTGTGGATTAATTATAATCTATAACCCATTTTTATATCATCAATAATAAATCCATTCTTTTTATGAGTAGCAATCAAATCAATAATAATATTACAACACTTAAATATTATAGTTCAACTTTTTTTAAAAAAAATAATATATATATATATACTCCATGATTTATAACAACATATACTCCATGTCACTAAAAACCTAGAGAGTGCATCTATTCTTGGATAAAAGATTTAGGTTCTCTTCTTCTCTTTTCATTAAAGAGATAGTTTAAAATAATTTTTTTTTTAAAATTACTCTTTTAAATTGATTTTTTTTTTGGTTTATCTATATAAATAACTTCTACATAAATTTAGTTTTATTTTTATTTTGTCGACATCTAAGTGCAACACTTTTATATTTTTTCATTTTGATACATTGTTTTTGTTTTTTGACTTGATAGAATAATTTTGATCATTTATATGATGATTTAGAATCGAAGTCAAATATTCCAAACACTTTAATTTTATGATATTTGTATTCATATTATAGTTTTGTGCTATTTTACACTATTAAGTTCAATATTGTGAATTTTATTATATATTTATTTATTTACTTTTTACAAATTTAAATTTATATAGTATTGATATATTATACAATTTGATTCAATTAACATGGTTTCTTTTAATTGGAACCAACTTTTATTATATATATATATATATATAAAGTCAGTTTTTATACTTGAGTGCTGTTGATGAAAATAAGGCCTTGTTGGCAGTTTTTATGATTTTTACGAGTATTATCTGAAATTGGATCCAAATTCTTATTATCTTTTCTAAGGTAGACCCCACATTAATTGGCTGCTCCAAGTTGTTACTGCATAATGAAGAAAAAACGTCACTCCTACACTCCTCAATGGCATCCTCATTACCCCAACCGCCTCCTCTCCCCTCTCTCCACTTCACCCGCCGCTCACTCCTCCTAACATCCACCTCCACACTCTCCTTCCCCTCCTTCTCCTCCTCCGCCACCACACCACCTAACCCCACAATCACCGACCGCGTCTTCATGGAATTCAGCCTCTGCCCCAATTTTTTCCTCCCAAACCGCACCCTTGGCGACACCATTTCCACTCTATGCTCCGATTCCACCTCACTTGGACGCGTCATCATTGGCCTCTACGGTAACATCGTTCCCCTCACCGTCTCAAATTTCAAGTCCCTTTGCATTTCTGCTTCCAATTCTAATAACCCTGATTCCTCTTCCTACAAGAACACGCTCGTTCACAAAGTTTTTCCAGGTCAATACTTTCTCGCTGGACGTCAGGGTCGTCCTGACAAGGGTGAGGTCCGCCCTCCTCGTCACCTCCCACGCAACATCGAAACGGTGGACCCCACTGCCTTCGCACTTACACATTCCCGTCCCGGCGTCGTTTCGCTATCGCTATCAGAAAATGATGACGATGATGAAATAAAGTTTAACCCTGACTATCGGAATATTGAATTCTTAATCACAACTGGACCTGGACCTTGCCCTCAGCTTGATAGCAAAAATATCGTCTTCGGAACCGTGCTTGAAGGTAACCAACTCTTATATTATTCATTTGTTCGGTGTATTTATAAATTGTTATGTTGACGAGGGAACCAAATTGAAAACAGACAATTTGTAAAACCTTACAAATTAGATCTTTTTCTGCCTTTTAGATGGTTGAGCCTAATTCAACTCTATAAAAACTAGCTACTAGCTAAGAAGTATTTGTTTGGTTACATGTTTCTATAAATTGCATGATTTATAGAAGCTTCCACTTCACCGCTGGTTTATAACGTGATTTCTCAATTTTCCAAACGTTTTATATATACTCTGATACAATTTTAAAATTGAAGTTTGATCTAACTCAACTTTATAAACACTTCTTTAGGCCATAACTCATCTAACATGAGACTTTTAAATGTACATGAAGCATGCTCAATGTGATCAAGAGCAATATTATTTGGCAACAATGTTATTTGTAATTAGCTAGAAGCTTAGGATTCATTAAGATATTAATAAAAATGGCTTGGCTCTTGTTAGAGTTATTCTTTTTATTGATCATGACTATACTGAATTGTATGTAAGAATTATAATGCTCAAATGTTTTTGTATTCACTAGAAGCACCATAATTGGGGCACGCAAAAATTTGTTATGCACGGGGTTTCAAATTTATTTGTATCACAATCTGTGATATAAAGGAGAAGAACAGTTAAACATGGTTGCTGCGACCTAAGTTGCTGTCAAAAACCTTTGGTGTCCCAATCCAAGTCTTGGTTTGATACCTTTTTTCTGAAACCTGGTTCTGCATCTTTTCAGTAAGGAAAATGGAGATACCTTTTTAGGAGACAGGAAAATTAACAAAACAGAGTCACACATTGTGTTTGCGATCACATTTGTGTTTGAGGTCCTGCATCTATCCTCAGAATTAATGGTTCTTAGTGTACCAAGTTTTAAGTTGCTTTGCTGAACTCACAGTTTGATTGTATATTAAGTTTAAGCTTAGTAACTAAACCTTGTAAAATGTTTGTGCTTCTGTTGATCTAACGATACAAGATAGTTGTTCAGATATTGAAATATTTGATCTGTTTGTAGAATAGATTATATGGATCATAATCTTATGTTTATTACCAATTATATTGCTCAACTTCTACTTAAATATAATTGCAGGCTTAGATGTCATCACATCCATAGCTTCCCTTCCGACATATCAACCAGCTGAACGAATTCGCCAATTTAATGACTTGGCTGAATTTTTCGGAGATGAAAGGGCTCAGAATGCTCGTGCCATATGGAACAGGCCTCTTACCACTGTTTATATTAGTAACTGTGGGGTGCTAGAGGTTGCAAAGCCTTCCCTCACGCCTTCTCTCCCTTAATTTCTTTCATTGTTTATAATGTCTAAGAGAATTTCATATAACTTGTATGTAAAATCATACTCAAATTCTTTCAAAGGAAATGGATTAATGAAACCTATGTTAAAAACAAAATTTTATTCAACATACAAAATCAAGATAAGATTCTAAATAAATAAAAAAAATCCTAATAACAATATTTCTATTAATTTTGCACAAAAACAGAAAAGGCCACCAAATTGTAATTAAAATGAAATTTAAAGAACAATGTAAAATTATAGAAATTAAAGATTTACAAAAAGAGATTCATGCGGCAATTTATACTGATTCCTCTACTTCCTCGTTGCTTGTAGAGTACATCATGTTTTCATTCAATTGAATAAGAGTTTTCTTCCTTTAATTATGAATTATAGTGTTTACAAGATCATTCGGTGGATGTTAGAAAACCTTGTACACAATCCCTTCTTCTTAAACACTCTTGTACGCAAAATCTCGGAACACCTTTCAAATTATAAACACACATCTATCGTCAAGTTAAAGATCACATCTCGGACACCTATAAACACCTTTTTAGGAATTTTCTGAAGAGCATCTTCACCCATTTAGAATAGTCACTCAAACAATCGATATTCACTTTTTGTTGTTTCTCGCTTCAAAACACAATTGCATATCCAATAAGGGTGTTCTAAAAAAACCAAAAATTGAACAAAACTACAGAGTTGAACTGAATCGAATTGTTTTTGAACTTAACTGATTTATAAAAATTGAGAACCAAATTGTTTTTTCAAAAACAATTTATTAACTGAATTGATTTTTAAAAACTAGAACCAATCCAAACTGGTTTTTAGTTCGAAAAAATTAAACGAACCGATTTTTAATTCGAAAAAACTAGAACCAAATTGTTTTTTAAGAATTAATTATGGGTAATTATGTAAAATTTGGCCTATTGAAACCAAAAAACTAAGTTGAAACCAGTTCGGTTCGATTCAGTGTAATAAATTGGTTCGATTCGATTTTTTCATATTAAAAATCAATTCAGTTTAGCTTTTAAACAGTTCTAATTCAGAACTAAACTTTGTCCACCCCTAATATCCAACTTGATCAATAAAGAGTTTTCAATCTATGATGTGATTTTGAATGCTTGAGTATGAAGAATGAGTGAAATTATCTTTATATTTACAAATGAATGGAAAATATTTTATATGACGCATGAACAAGCTACACCAATAAAAAACAAATTCTTAGATACATAATCACTCCATCACTGCAACAACAATTTTAAATTTTAAGTGTGGAGGTTGCATAAACCAATTCTCAAATTATGTGAGTCAACTTACAAGTGTTTGAAAAACAATTTTTGAAGTCTAAAGCCACGTAAATCAATTCACACAATTGTAAGTCGACATATATAGTTTCCTACCTTGTTGGTAAGTTGATTCACACACCAGTTGAATCAATTTACAGCCTTGAAACTTAAAAAAAAAAAAAGTTTTTGAAGTTCATAAGTTGGTAAATCAATTTTAAAAGTTTAAAAACAATTAGAAATGTTTTAGATGAATTTCAAATGATGCCTATGCAATACGATCATATTTGAAAGTTAATGCATGCTAAAACATGCAACTAAGTTTATGCATGGTGTATCTTTTTTCGTGAACACTTTCTTTGACAAGTATTCTATGCAAGAATTAGATAATCATAATCAACAAAACCGATACAAACATCATTTAGACTAAACAAGATGGACATCAACCAAAACACTAAATCTAAAATTATGACTAACTAAAAAGACACCTTCTAACAAGATGACATACTAATCTTCTGCTCTTCATCTAACCAATTACTCTTGTTCACCTTATCGATAATAGATAACTTTTATCTATATTTTGAATTCCAAATAACCTTAACCAATTAGTTAAATCTCCTAATGAATTAAATTCATGACTTACCATCTTCTAGTTTATCGATTAATATTTTATCCAATATATTAATCAACTATGTAATCCATTAAAAGACTTACTATTATATTAATTAACTTATTTAATCCATTAACAACATATTAATCTATTATCCCAAAAAGAAACTTTTTAATATTGATTAACTAATCTAATCCATAATCTATCAATTAACTTATATAGTCCATTTACAAGTTTATTAATCTATTAAGTAACTCCTCTAATGTATTAACCGGCATATTAATCTATTAGTTCACTTACTTAGTTTTCAAAAATCTAATAGATTAATCTGCTGAACTTAATAGACTAACATTGGTATCAAAACAAATTATTTAATAAAACAACAATAATTATCATCAATACATCTTTATGTAATACAAAAATAAACAATAAATAACCATATATCATCATGACCAACTAATACTAATTAGTCACACAATTATTGAATTTGCACATTAAGAGTGTTACTGTTAGAAACTACAAATGTTTAGGTTATTTTTTGTCATCCCTCAGCTTATTCTAATCCATTTTAGTACTTAACGAGTCTTGTGCATCACTTAAGTGCGTTTGTGTCATAAGATTAACATTTAAGTCATTTTTTTTCAGCCTATGGGTTAATCCAAATGATTTTGGTTTGTTAACCATTTTTGGCAATCCAATAATTGTGTTTGTGCCACTAGATTAACATTTACGTAATTTTTTGTTATCCCTTGACTTATTCTAATTCATTTTGATTCATAACCAATCTTATGTATCTATTAAGTGTGCTTGTGTCATTAGATTAATATTAAGGTCATTTTTTGCATCCCTCGACTTGTTCTAATTCATTTTGGTTCTTAAGCAATCATTGGCATCCATTAAGTACGTTTGTGTAATTGAATTATCATTTAGGTCGTTTTTTGTCATCCCTCAACTTATTCTATTCCATTTTGGTTATTATCCAATCTGGTGCATCCATTAAGTGTGTTTGAGTCATTAGATTAACATTTAGGTCATTTTTCGTCATCCCTCGACTTATTCAAATCCATGTTGGTTCTTAATCAATCTTGTGGATCCACGAAGTCCATTTTTGTCATTGGATTAACAACTAGGTCATTTTTGGTTCTTAGCCAATCTTGGGCATTCATTAACTATGTTTGTGTCATTAGATTAATATTTAGGTTATTTTTCATCGTCCCTCGACTAATTACTATCCATTTTGGTTGTTAACCAATCTTGTGAATCAATTAAGTTCGTTTGCGTCATTGGATTAGTTAAGGTCGTTCTTTGTCATCCCTCTTCTTATTCTAATTCATTTTGGCTCTTAACCAATCTGCTGCATCATTTAAGTGCGTTTGTGTCACTATAGTAACATTTACGTCATTTTTTTGCATCCTTCAGCTTATTCTAATCAGTTTGGGGTTTTAACCAAACTTGTGCATTCATTTAGTGTGTTTATGTCATTCGATTAACATTTAATCATTTTTCGTTATCCCTCGGCATATTCTAATCCATTTTGTATATAAACCAATTTTGTGCATCCATTAAATGCGTTTCTGTTATTAGATTAACATTTCGACCATTTTTTATTATCCCTGGGGATATTGTAATCCATTTTTATTCTTAACCAATCTTGCGTATCTATTAAGTGCATTTGTGTCAATGGATTAATATTTAGGTCACTTTTTTTGTCAACCCTCAGCTTATTCTAATCCATTTATGTTTTAAACCAATCTAGTGCATCCATAAAGTGCGTTTGTGTCATTGGATTAATATTTAGGTCATTTTCTTCATCCTTCGGCTTAATCCAATCCGTTTTGGTTTTTTGACCATTTTTGTGCATTCAATAATTGTGTTTATATCACTAGATTTACATTCAGATCATTTTTCATCATTCCTCAACTTATTCTATTATATTTTGGTTCTTAACCAATGTTATGCTTCCATTAAGTGCATTTGGGTCATTATATTAACATTTATGTCATTTTTCGTCATGCACGAGTTTATTCTAATCCATATTAGTTCTTTACCATTCTTGTGCATCAATTAAGTGTGTTTGTGTAATTGGATTAACATTTAGGTCATTTTTGTCATCCTGCGACTTATTTCTATCCATTTTGGTTTGTTAACAAATTTTTTTACCTCCAATAAGTGCGTTTGTGTCACTAGATTAACATTTAGGCTAATTTTTGGGATCCCTAGGTTTATTCTAATTCATTATGGTTCTTAACCAATCTTGTGCTTCCATTAAGTGTGTTTGTTTAATTAGATTGATATTCAGGTCATTTTTTAGAAAACCCAGATTCTATTCCATTATGGTTCTTGGCCAATCATGTTCATCCGTTAAATGTGTTTGTGTCACTAAATGAAAGTTTAGGTCATTTTTTACATTCCTCGGCTTATTCTAATACATTTTAAATTTAAACTACTTTTGTGCATCCATTAAGTGCGTTTGAGTCATTCGATTAACATTGAGGTCGTTCTTCGTCATCTATCGTCTTATTCTAATACATTTTGGTTCTTAACCAATCTTGTGCATCCATTAACTGCGTTTATGTAAGTAGAATAACATTTTTGTCATTTTTCGTCACCCCTCGACTTATTCTATTCCATATTGGTTTTTAACCATTCTTGTGCATCCATTAAGTGCTTTTGTGTCATTGGATTAACATTTAGGTCATTTTTCATCATCCATTGACTTATTCTAATTCATTTTGATTCTTAACCAGTCTTGTGCATCTATTCAGTGCGTTTGTATCATAAAATTAACATTTAGGCCATTTTTCATAATTTCTAAGCTTATCCTAATCCATTTTTGTTATTAACCAATAATCCATTAAGTGTGTTTGTGTGATTGTATTAATACTTAAGTCATTTTCGTCATACTACAACTTAATCCATCCCATTTTGGTTTTTTAACCATTTTTTGTGCATATAATAATTGTGTTTGTGTCACTAGATTAAGGTTTAGGTAATTTTTGACAACCCTCAGCTTATTCTAATTCATTTTGATTCTTAACCAATCTTGTGCAACCATTAAGTGCGTTTTTGTCATTAGATTAATATTTAGGTCATTTTTCATCATCCCTCGAGTTATACGACTCCATTTTCCTTTCTCAATATTCATTTATGCTCCAAAATAAAATAAATTATCTTTAAGTGTAATTCCAAAGAAGCAAAGTTGACTAAAATTAATGACATTCAATTATTTAATAGCAAATAAAATCTTACTTATGTATTTCTATTAAAAGTTAATGATGAAGAGTAAATAAATTTATATTTACCACAAAATTTTTAGTAATACAAAATATTAGTTTTAAATAAAAATCTCATTTCCCCACGTGCTTGCACCAATCAAACATCATTCATTCAACTCTTTGAGATCTAGTACCTAAATGTTGGTGTAAGGGATCAGTTCATCCCACAACAAAAATTAAACCAAATAATAGATTATCAGCCATAAAATATGAACATAAAATCTTTCCATGATAAAAGTTTTAAAGAAATTGATTCTTTAATAGTTCTCAAAGATGTATCAAAGTCATAAAATGTATCTAAATAAATTAAATAGCAATCGTAGGGCAAATAATTAGATCAAAATAAAAATAACAACAAAATGTATAAGCTATGCATGCTCCTAAACATATATGATCCAGATATAACCAGCCACACAGGCGTCCACATAGAAGTCACCCATACCAATGGGGAAAATTAAACCAGCCACACAGGCGTCCACAAAGATGCATATGATATGTTATGGAATGATAATGATGCTCAAAATGTACAAGTCACGACTCACTTAAATAATCACACAAATCATCAGTCACTTAGGCAATCCACAAAGATAACAATAATCAAAACACAAATCACTAGCCACATAGGCAACCACAAAGATAACAATCATTAAAACACAAATCACCAACCACTTAGGCAACCACAAAGATAACAATATTTAAAACACAAATCACCAGCCACCTAGGCAACCACAAAGATAGTGATATATAAAACACAAGTCACCAGTCACTTAGGAAACCACAAAGATAACAATATTTAAAACACAAATCACCAGCCACTTAGGCAACCGCAAAGACAAAATATTTTAGATTAATTTTTTTAATCACATAAGACTTCAAATTTATATTTTCATGGATGTTCATAGTTATAGCTCAATATCTTCAACACATCAAATATCCATTTTAATAATCATTAAGATTCGATTTGACAACATGTTATTGATAACCATTAAAACTCATATCACCAAGAATACAATAACAACATAAATTTCATTCCTTTCACTATAAAGTTTTCAGCATTCTAAAAATGGACTATTCATTAATGCATTCAATAACCAATTTTCTCATATTATTAAATTTAAAGAAATATAAAATTCTCATCAATTTCCTCAAGACACATATATTGTTCATAAAAGTCAAGTTTTAAATTTAAAATACTCAAAAGTCAACACTTAAAATCAAATACATCATAATAAACATATTACTAATTACATCATTATAAAAATTATAACCTTATAATTAAATACTCTAAAACACGTCAAACAATAAATATTTTCACTACAAACAAATTTATTAAGGGATAATAATAAAATATAACTCTATAATTAAGTTTATCAAGATAGATGTATTACGCAATAGAGACAATCAAAACATTATAGTTAATTGCTTTACGACAAAAATAAAATCAACCTTTTTCTTTTAAGACATCCAGACATCATATCAATATCCTACGAACCGCTAATTTAATATCTAGCCTAACTCTGCATGGGAAAAAGCCCTTACCTTAGGCGTTTTCTTTCTTAACATCTCTAAATCCGCACGAGAAATAGCTCATGAGGCAATGATGAATTCAACACCGATAGATATTGGGATTTATGACTTAGAAAATTATTTTAGAAGTGTCCGAATGACAAATAGGTGTGACAACAAGAGACCTAATGAAAATGTATGAACATAATAGCTATTTACGTTGCAATATTATGATTGAGTTGTTGTCTAAAATTGAAGTGCACTTAATTCCAAAATTATGCTACCAATAATTACAATTTATTTGATTTTATTAGGTTGTTACAAAGTCAATTGAACTCATGTGTATTTATGTATATGAGTTAATTAGGATTAACTAATAAAGTTAACCATATATTGCAGAGTGTCACACCATTCATTTTAATTAAATATATAATATAAAGGGTCACATCACCCTTTTAATTTTTTATCTAATAGTTACGAAACCAAAAATAACATAAAATGATTTTTGTAGACAATTAAAATAAAATTATAATTTTAGTTTAAAAGAGATGAATGCATGAGATACAAAAAGGAGACTAGTCATCTCTTAGTTGCACAAAAATGAAACTGATAATTAAATTTACAATTTTCCTTTAAAAAATAAATTAAAGGTGTTAAAAATGAGTTAATGCACATTATGCCAAGAAAATACCATAAATTATCATAAAATCTTGTCATAAAGGAGAGTAAAAGAATGAGTCAAGTCACTAATTTTTTTTTAGGATGGACCAAATATATTATCAAAACACTTATATATAAAGGTTGAGTTTCACTGACTCTATAATATCTGCTAAAATGAATACTTATTTGGTTGTAAATATAACTAACAGACATTATAACTTTATAAATTCTAATTTAATTAAATAATTCAACTAATACTTTATCAACTAAAATAAATCAAGCAAGACAAAAATACCACTCACACATAACAAAATAAAACAAACATATCTAACACGTCAATTTCATGATTATCAAAACTAATCAAATAAAAAAAATGCACAATAGTCCATTTTGAAAATAATCACATCATAAACATCCTCATGTAATTATCACGCCAAAACAATTAAATAAAAATAAAAGTTATAATTATTCTAGTAAAGTAGAGAGTGACAACTTTTAATTTATTTTCTTTACATATAGAATAAATTATTAATTAAATAATAAATTACGAAAATTACTAAAAGATACATATATAATATATATGAAAATATTGGGGTGTTACACCTTGAGTTAACTATTCAATTTTGGTTCTTAACCAATCTTGTGGATCCAATAAGTGCGTTTATGTCATTAGATTATCATTTATGTCACTTTTTTTTTGTCATACAACGACTTATTCTAATCTATTTTGGTTCTTACCCAATATTGGGCATCCATTAAGTGCGTTTGTTTTATTGAATTAGTATTTTGGTCATTTTCGTCATCCCTCGGCTTTTTCTAATCTATTTTGGTTTTTAACCAATCTAGTTCATCCATTTGGTACATTTGTGTCATTGGATTAATATTTAGGTTATTTTCGTCATCCTAAAGCTTTATCCAATTCGTTTTGGTTCATTGACCCTTTTTGTGCTACCAATAATTGTGTTTGTGTAACTAGATTAACATTTAAGTCATTTTTCACCTTCCCTCAGCTTATTCTATTCCATTTTGGTTCTTAACCAATCTTGTACTTACTTTAAGTGCATCTATGGCATTAGATTAACACTTATGTCATTTTTTTGTCATGCATGGGCTTATTCTAATCCATATTGGTTATTTACCATTCTTGTGCATCAATTAAGTGCGTTTGTCTCATTGCATTAACATTTTGGTCATTTTTGTCATCCTACGACTTATTTCTATCCATTTTGGTTTGTTAACCAATTTTTTACCTCTAATAAGTGTGTTTGTGTCACTAGATTAACATCTAGGCCATTATTCGGCATCCCTCGGCCTATTCTAATTCATTTTGCTTCTTAACTAATCTTGTGCTTCCATTAATTGCGTTTGTTTAATTAGATTAATATTAATGTCAATTTTTTAGAATCCCTCGATTCTAATCGATTATGGTTCTTGGCCAATCCTGTGCATCCATTTAGTGCATTTGTGTCATTAGAAGAACATTTTGGTCATTTTTTGCACCTCTCGGCTTATTCTAATACATTTTAACTTTTAACCAACTTTGTGCATTCGTTAAGTGTGTTTGGGTCATTGGCTTAACATTGAGGTCGTTCGTCGTCGTCCCTCATCTTATTCTAATACATTTTGGTTCTTAACCAATCTTGTGCATCCAATAAGTGTGTTTATGTCATTTTATTAACATTTGTGTGATTTTTCTTCATCCCTCGACATATTCTATTCCATTTTGGTTTTTAACAAATTTTGTGCATCCGTTAAGTACTTTTGTGAAATTGAATTAGCATTTAGGTCATTTTTCATCAACCCTCAGCTTATCCTTATCCATTTTGGTTATTAACCACTCTTGTTTATCCATTAAGTGTGTTTCTTTCATTGGATTAATATTCAGGTTATTTTCGTCATATTACAGTTTTATCCATCCCATTTTGGTTTTGTTAATAATTTTTGTGCATCTAATAATAGTGTTTGTGTCAATAGATTAACATTTAGGTAATTTTTGTCATCCTCTGGCTTATTCTAATCCAATTTGATTCTTAACCAATCATTTGCAACCAGTAAGTTCGTTTGTGTCATTAAATTAACATTTTCGTCATTTTTCATCATCTCTTGACTTATACGAATCTACTTTAGTTCTTAACCAATCATGTGCATCCATTAAGTGCGTTTGTGTCATTGGATTACCTTTTGCACATTTTTCATCATACCTCGACTTTTTCTAATCCATTTTGGTTTTTAACCAATCTAGTGCATTCATTAAGTGCATTTATGTCATGTGATTAACATTTAGGTCATTTTCGTCATCCTACACTTTAATCCAATCTGTTTTGGTTTATTAACAATATTTGTGCATCCAATAATTGTGTTTGTGTCACTAGATTAATATTTAGGTAATATTTCATTGTCCCTCGACTTATTCTATTCCATTTTGGTTCTTAAGCAATCTTGTGCTTCGTTAAGTGCATTTTTTTGTGTCATTAGATTAACATTTAGGTCATTTTCTGTCATGCATGGGCTTATTCAAATCCATATTGGTTCTTTACCGTTCTTATGCATCAATTAAGTGTGTTTGTGTCTTGGCATGAATATTTAAGTCTTTTTTGTTGTAAGACCCATAATTTTAAAGTGTACTTTATGTATTTTAGTGTATTTTTGGTATTGAACTCGGAGGCTTTTTGGCCAAAGTTATTAATATTTTGGAGTTTATATGACCAAAAAGATATTTTGATGCCCGATTAGAATTACTCATCAATGAATAAATTAAATTAACTGCGGTGAATCTTTTACGAAGAATTTAATGTGTTATGGGTGAAATGGTAATTTGACAAATATCTAGATATTTTGAGATATTTTTTAAAAGTAATTAAAATATATATATATATATATATATATATATATATATATATATATATAAATACATATATGTATATATGTTTGTGTGGAAGGAAACGGAAGGAAAAAAAAATAGAAAGAAAGGAAATAGGAAGGAAGGTAAAAGAAAGAAAGGAAAAGGAAAAGAAAGAAAGGAAACAAATCCATCTTCTTCATCTACCTCACGCGAGCTAGCTTCCTCCTTCCTCCATTTTTATTCATTTTCGTTTTCCTTGCTTCCTTTTCTTCAAGAATTGAAACCCAAGGATTGGTGGATAAGAGAGCAAGGTTTTCTCAGCTCCATACTCCCTCGTTGATTAGAAAACGAAGAAAAATGGTATTAGGGATTTCAAAACCGTCAAACACATACCTTCCCGTTTCATCTAGATCTAAGCTTCGTTTCGCGAAGAGATAGAAGGGAAAGTTGCTCACTACCACGCTATGGTGCTAGGGGACCAACTTTGGAAGCGGCGTTGCGAGTAGAAAATTTACCATATTTACTCGCGGTACCGTAATCGCACGTTAAAGCTAATGTGAAGGTAAGAGCTCCTTCCGAACTTTTAGTTTGCATTTAGGGACTCACTTGTGGTTGTGTGGAAAATAATTTTTAGGGTTGAAGCGTTGATTTAGGGAAAAAACGAATTAATGCTTTATGGGTGAAATTCAAATGTGGGGTTTTGGTGATATTGATGAATGTTTCATGGAAAATGAATTTACCTCATTTACGTATGATTTTGAGTAAATGAAATTTGTTGTGTTTGAGTGATGGATTGTGTTGATTTGTGTCGTCGTATTCGACGTGTTCATAATTGATAATTATAGAATTTGAGATGTGTTTTGTGTGGTTTGTGTGGAAAAATGATTTGATGTGTTTTGGTGTGAATTATGGATTGAATGTGAAAGTATGTTTGAGTTTGTTTTGTGTGAAATTTGAAAACCATTAAGTTAAACGAGTATTAAGAATGGGGAACCTCTTAATGTCTTATTTACTTAGTGAATGTTTGTGAAAATCGTTTAAGTTAAATGAGTATTAAGAATGGGGAATCTCTTAATGTCTTGTTTACTTAATGTTTGTTGTGAAAATCGTTTAAGTTAAATGAATATTAAAAATGGGGAATCTTTTAATATTGCATTTACTTAACGATTGTAATGGATAGAGTCAAGGTGATGCCATGTGATTTGTTGGTTCATCTTGTCTGTGTTGGGATTGTCGAGTCAAGGTGTTGCCATGTGATTTGTTGGTTCATCTTGTCTGTTGGGATTGTCGAGTCAAGGTGATGCCATGTGATTTGTTGGTTCATCTTGTCTGTGTTGGGATTGTCAAGTCAAGGTGATGCCATGTGATTTGTTGGTTCATCTTGTTTGTGTTGGGATTGTCACGTCAAGGTGATGCCATGTGATTTGTTGGTTCATCTTGACCGTGTGGGTATTGCGTTGTAACTATTAAGCGTTATGTTTTGAAATTATGTGTAAGTGTGAATGCAAAACTATTTCGAAGCTCATAATGTCGTGGTGATCGTGTTGAAATTGCTAAGTGTTATGTGCTAGAGTTGTGTATGAATGTGATTGAGTTAGTTTAGGTATTTTTGGAAGAACATGCAGGGAAATCGATTTGCCCAATCGATTTGTAATATGTCTCTCCAAACCATTTAAGAAAATCGATTTAGCAAATCGATTGTGTTAGACATATGTTCGTTTTTGATATTATTGACAAACATACTTCATGAAATAAATCTGACATTGTGAACTGAGAAAAATTTTAGGAACAACAACTCAACCCTACAAACTTGAGAAAATTGCTTGGAAATCAAGAAATCTCAAGAAATCAACAAAAGCTTGAAGATTCATAAGCAAATCGATTAGTAAAATCGATTTTGTAACAGGGTTATATGTAAATGTGAATTTAGTGAGGGAACAGTCGATTAGGCAAATCGATTGGCAATTTTATTGAAAATAATTGCGCAAGTCAGTGGCATGATGATTTGTGGCCTAATCGATTTGGCAAATCGATTGTTCTTATCACAAGTCTAAACTGATTGCCTAAAATCGATTAGACACATCGATTGGTCATTTTAGTGAAAATAATTGCGCAAGTCAGTGGCATGTTGATTTGTGGCCTAATCGATGTGGCACATCGATTATTCCAATCACAAGGATATTTGGATTGTTGAAGTCGATTGACACAATCGATTGTGAATGTCACAGAGCCAAACCATTAATTAATAAATCGGTTAGGCCAATCGATTTATAAAAATAAGTTTCAAAATAATATGGGTCTGGAACATACACATTCGATTAGCACAATCTACTAATATACTTCTTTTGAAATAACTTTGGCATCAATCACTTGGTAAATCGATTGAACGAACCAATTGATGAAATGTGCTTCAGACTTAAGTCCATAGTCGATTATAAACATCGATTACGTTGATTTAAGCCAATCCTCTGTAACTTGTCAAACCGGTTAGGCAAATCGATTTATGAAAATCACTTTGTCCCTGGAACTAGTGAAATCGATTGACTAAAGCGATTGGTACAAAAAGTTTTAGAAACAGAGATGACTTAAGGACTATGTAAATATTTGAATCGATTGAGTACATCGATTGTTTTGATCTCATTGTTGGAACAAAACACGCCAAGTCGATTATGCACGTCGATTCAGATTTGAACATTCATCCAAGTCTGAAGAACTCATTTAAAATAATCGATCAGTTAAATCGACTAGTTTATGCAGTTTCAAGATTCAAGAAAAACAAGATTCGCGAAATCGATTTGATGAATCGATTAGTATGCTTTATAACTTAAATGAATGGATTGGCCAAATCGATTCATGTGTTGTTTTTTTCCTGAAACTATATAAACTGCTTTCATTCTCTACTTCTCAAAATAATACAACATAACAATAAGAATCAGAATTATTTTTGAACACATACACAATATACCACTAACTCTTTCTCAACTGATATTACTTTGAACATCTTTTTCAGCCATGAACAATCTACATTTGTGATCAATAAGGATTGAAAAAGACTGAATTGAGAAAGATTGCTTTGAGAAGAAGGAAGATCAAGAACTTTGTAAAATTGATCTGTTTCGATTTCTGTAATTCAATTTCTGTAACCAAACTACTTTGAGAAAATCCAGTTATTACTTGTGGTGTTCTTCCGGGTTGAGGGCTGTCAACAAGAAGACACTTTACTGGATTCTTGGTAGAGTTTATGGGATTTAAACTCGGGAATTCAGGGAAGGGAAAAATAGAACAGGGAAAATAATTTAAGATTGAGGCAAGGGGCTGTGTAAAATCTGTAAATTGATTCTAAGAAGTTCTATTGGAAAGGCTAAGATCAAGTTCGATCTTAGGACTGGATGTAGGCCGTCACGAGGCGGCTGAACCAGTATAAAAATCTGCGTACACTTTTCTTTCCCTTATCTCGTTTAAATTTCTGCAATTATTATGTTTTTGATATTGATTGAATGCACGATAAAGATTTTGTATTAAGTGACTTTGCATGATTAATTGTCTTAACATGATTGCATGAAAATCAACATCTTGAATAATAATTGTTTCTGATGCATTTCTCCATATATACAACAATTCATATTGTTTGATATTCATTAGGATTGATTATTAGGGACCTTTTTTAATCTTGTGTTTAGTAAATTTCAAATTTATTAAACTGCTGCGCATATTGTTAGAATAAGCATTACTCTGCATTTTTGCTAAAACTGAGGTCATAACCACCCATCAATTGGCATCAGAGCCTGCCTTTTTTTTAGAGTTGTTTTTCTCAAAAAAGGATCATGAACTCTGATTTCCTAGGAGAGGGTGTTTCATTAGCAAGGTCCCCTGCCTTTAACGGGGCCGCATACATGTATTGGAAACAACGCATGCTTATTTTTCTTGAAGCTAGTGGTATTGACATTTTATATGCTGTAGAATATGGACCTTTTGTGCCAACCATAGCAGGTACTGGTGAATCAACAATCCTAAAGCCTAAAAGTGACTGGTCTGAGGATGACAAAAAGAAAGTTGTGTACAACGCCAAAGCCAAGAACATTATAACTGCAGCCTTGAGTCATGATGAATTATTCAGAGTCTCAAATTGTAAGACAGCAAAACAAATGTGGGACACACTTCAACAGACATATGAAGGAACCACATATGTAAAGAGAGCACGGATAAATACTCTCATGCACGAGTACAAAATGTTTAGCATGAAGAAAGAAGAATCAGTGAACGACATGCAGACCCGATTTACGCACATAGTCAACAACCTAAATGCCTTAGGCAAGGAGATTGATAATGATCAGCGAATTAGCAAAGTGATGAGGTGTTTGACTAGAGAATGGCAACCAAAAATCACTGCCATTGCAGAATCAATGGATCTAGGAAGCATGACAATAGCTACATTGTTTGGAAAACTAAGGGAGCATGAAATGGAATTACATAGACTCAATGAAGCTGAGCAAGTTGACAGAAAACGAAAAGGATTGTCGTTGAAAGCCCAAACACATCATTCTAAATCTGAACATGAGAGCAGTTCAGATGAATCAAGCAGTGAAGATGATGATGAACCTGAACTTGGATTACTTGTCAAGAAGTTTAAGAAATTTCTGAAAAAGAAAGACAATAAATTCAGAAAACAATCCAGTTCTAAGAACAATGACAGTAAGACGATCACATGCTATGAGTGTGGAAAAACTGGTCATATAAAGGCTGATTGTTACAAGTTGCAGAACAAAAACAGAAATTCCAAAACGAAAGGCAAGGAACCAGTTCAGAAAAACAGAAAAGCATATATTGCATGGAATGACAATGAAGAATCTTCTACATCTTCTGAAACTAAAGAAGCAAATCTGTGTCTTATGGCTCACACAGATTCTGAATCAGAAAGTGAGGTAAGTTCTCAATATAATCCTTCTTTTGATGAACTACAAGATGCATTTAATGAATTGCATGATGAATATGTTAAATATGTTAAGCAGTTAGTTAGCACTAAGAAAATGCTTGAACAACAATGTATGTTGCATGAACAAATGAAAAATGATTATAGGAACATTGAGGACTTATGTGTACAATTAAAAAAGGACTCACATGATAAATCTGCAAAATGCATTGAACTTGAGAATTCTGTTGCATTGTTGAAGTCTGATTTATTGAAGCTTTCAAGTAGTAAGGATAAACTGAATGTCATTCTTAACAACTAGAGAAATGTGAATATAAAATCTAGACTTGGTTTTAAACAGAATATGCATGCAAATCAGAATAGGAATAAACATGGCATAGGATATGGCATTGCTAAGCATAACCAGAAATTTAGTAAATTTAATCATATGCATATTGTCTTTGTCAAATCAAAACAGTATGCATCCTCTACTATCACTTGTCATTTTTTTTGTAGAAAAGGACATGTTGTTTAAAATTGCAAATTAAAAAGACTTGCCAACAGAGGATGTAAACAAATTTGGAAGATTAAGACACAAGATGTTGAAACTGACCCCCCAGGACCCAATTTACATTGGGGACCTAAATTGAAATTCTGATGTTATTGCAGGTATGCTTGAGATCCACTAAACACCAATGGTATCTTGATAGTGGATGCTCAAAGCATATGACAGGGGACAAGTCAATGTTCCTATCCCTAAGCCTAAAAGAAGGCGGATTTGTAAAGTACGACGATAACAACAAGGGCAAGATCTGCGGTGAAGGTAACATAGGCAGTGAATCAACTGCTATAATTAAAAATGTCTTATACGTGGAAGGGCTGAAACATAACCTTCTAAGTATATGTCAGCTGTGTGACAATGGTTTCCAAGTAAGCTTTTCACCACTTTCTTGCATTATAGAGAATAAACATGATAAAAGTATGAAATTGGGAGGTGATAGAGTTAACAACATTTACATGCTAGATTTAACTGCTATGCCTGCTAATTCTGTTTGTTGCTTATTATCAAATGCTGATGAGACATGGTTATGGCATAAACGTATTGCACACATTCATATAGATTATTTGAATAGACTTGTTAGCAAACAGTTAGTCATAGGTCTTCCCAATAGAAAGTATTCTAAGGATAGGTTATGTGATTCTTGTGAGAGAAGTAAGCTGGTCAAGTCTTCTTTTCCCTCAATAGACATGGTCAAAACCAATAGGGTTTTGCAACTTATCCACATGGATTTGTTTGGACCATCCCAAGTGAGAAGTTTTGGAGGTAACCTGTATGGATTCGTGTTAATTGATGACTATTCTAGATTCACTTGGACCTATTTTCTGACTCATAAAAGTGATGCTTTTCTGTTTTCAAAAAGTTTGCAAACTTAGTACAAAACGAAACAAGTCAGAAAATATTGTCTATCAAAAGTGATCATGGAGGTGAATTCCAAAATGATGCTTTTGATAATTATTGTGAACAGAATGACATTCATCACATGTTTTCAGACCCTAGGACACCACAGCAAAATGGTGTAGTGGAAAGGAAAAATAGGTCTTTAGAGGAGTTAGTGATGACTCTTCATCATATGCATAATTTTTATTGATTTTAGTCTTATTTATCTTTAATCATTAGTTAATTTAATGAGTTATTTAATATATTTTGTTGATTTTAGTTATTTGATTTAATGAAATGTTTTTGTTCTTATTTGCTTAATTAAGTAGAGATTTTCCGTAGTTTTGCGTTGTTACTTTGTTTTAGTGCAGTGCTGAATTTTGGTGAGAAATCAACATGACCTATATGGAGTATTTCAGCCATATCTGGAGTTCTAGATGTCCAATTGGAGTCAATCCAAGTGCGAATGAAAGCTAAGTTCCATATCTACAACTTTCTTGAAGACACCGGGACCAAATTCAGACTCGAAAGATGAGAAAAACGCAAAATACGTCAGACAGCAGATCATGTGCGCCTGGAGCGCGTAACGAGCATCAGCAATCATAAAAACCCAATTTTTTACTGTTTAGGGATCTTTTTGACTCTTGGGAAGTTGGGAGACTTGTGCCCTAGCATAGAAACTCAAAGACGGCCGTTTCTAACGCCATTGAAGCAGTTTTATCAAGAATCATCCATGAATCATTCTTGTAATTCTTCTTTAATCCTTATCTTTTGTATCTCTACCATGAGTAACTAAACCCTATTTGTAAGGGATGAGTGTAACCAGATGAAACCCTTATTTTTTTGATTTGATTTCTAGTTATATGAATGAGTTTATTGAATTGTTTTTCTCATCTCTGTGCTTAATGCTTTTTATTGCTTGATCAACATTAAAATGTTCTACGATTTGTATTTTGAAACGGAAGTGGACTTTACGAATGCTTGAGATGAGAAATTCATGAATTTGTAGTCTAGGGATAGATGCAGGTCATGAAACTAATTAAATTAGTTGTAAAGCAATAATTTACAAAAGAATTTCTATACGGTAATGCTTAATTCTAATCTTAAATCTACTAAGGAATTAGGGGTTACTTTGGAATTAAAGGTTCTGTCACTAAGACATTAGGGCAAGAATAATAAAGAGAATTCGGTAATAATTCAATAAAGGAATTCAGTAACTAGGATCAAATTAGACACCAAGGTTGGATTCGAAGTGAAACTCACCCCTAACATTTTTCTCATTATAAAAGATCAATTTTATTACTGTTGTTAATTTCAAATATTATTTCAATCAACTTGAGAACCTTTTGTTCAATTTTAGTAATTAAATATAATTCAATAGTAAAACGCAATCCTTGAGTTCGACACTCGGTACTACCGTTTTATTATTACTTGCAACGATTCAGTACACTTGCTGAAACACTATCAGTTAGCTAGGACCATGCTGAATGATTCAAATACTCCAAAGTATTTCTGGGCTGATGCGATTAACACTGCCACGCATGTTATCAACAGGGTTTTGATTAGGCCAAATACTTAGGAAAACTCCTTATGAGTTGTACAAGGGTAGAAAGCCTAATATTTCCTACTTTAGAGTTTTTGGTTGTAAGTGCTTTGTTTTGAACAATGGCAAAGAACACCTAGGCAAGTTTGATCCTAAGGCAGATGAGGGTATCTTTCTAGGTTATTCCCAAACTAGCAAAGCCTATAGAATCTATAACAAGAGAACAAAAACAATAGAAGAGTCAGTTCATGTGAAATTTGATGAACTTTTTAAAGAAAACTTGAACAACACTCCTCCTATTGTTGAGGCCTCTTTGGATGAAGTTATAGATTCTGAACCTGTAGAACCAAAGGAAACTACACCTCCAACTAACAACGACTGTGTTGAACCTATTAGAGTAGATGAGTTACCTAAGGAGTGGAAGTTCAATAGAAACCATCCCATAGATAACATCATAGGTGACATCTCTAAAGGAGTGGCAACTAGAAGAAACCTTAGACATTTTTGTAACCTTACAGCCTTTGTATCTCATATTGAACCTAAGAAAATTAAGGAAGCCTTACTAGATAGTGAGTGGATACTTGCTATGCAAGAGGAGTTAAACCAATTTGAGAGAAACAAGGTGTGGCAGCTAGTACCTAAACCAGAAAATAAGCACATCATAGGAACTAGATGGGTGTTTAGGAACAAGCTAGATGAGAATGGAGTCATCACTAGAAACAAAGCTAGATTAGTGGCCAAGGGTTACAATCAGGAAGAGGGAATAGATTTTGATGAAACCTATGCACCTGTAGCTAGGTTAGAAGCCATTAGAATACTCCTTGCTTATGCATGTATAATAGACTTTAAGCTTTATCAAATGGATGTGAAAAGTGCCTTTCTCAATGGTGAGATCCAAGAGGAAGTTTTTGTTAGCCAAACACCTGGTTTTGAAAATCCAGAATTTCCTAATCATGTATACAAGCTAACAAAATCCCTCTATGGGTTGAAACAAGCTCCTAGAGCTTGGTATGAGAAGCTCATCAATTTCCTTATTCAACAAAACTTTTTAAGAGGAAATGTTGACAAGACACTTTTTATAAAAACTAATGAAAATGATATCTTGCTAGTCCAAGTTTATGTTGATGACATAATCTTTGGATCTACTAATAAAAAGTTGTGCAAAGATTTTGAAAATTTGATGAAAGGTCAATTTGAAATGTCAATGATGGGTGAACTATCATATTTCTTGGGATTTCAAATTAACCAAAGCAAGCAAGGTATTTTCATTAGTCAAACAAAATATTGTAATTATTTGATAAAGAAATTCTCCTTTGATAACTTCAAGTCCATTGTCACTCCAATGAGCCAAGGAAACCTTTTAGATAGATATGAGTTAGGCAAACCAGTGGATGTTACTAGATATAGAGGCATGATAGGATCATTGCTCTATCTCACAACAAGCAGGCCTGACATTATGTTCAGTATTTGCATGTGTGCGAGATACCAATCCAATCCTAAAGAGTCTCACCTTAGTGCAGTCAAGAGGATTTTCAGGTATTTAGTTGGAACTAGGAATCTCGGCTTATGGTATCCTAAGGGATCAACATGTTCTTTAGTTGGTTATTTGGATTCAGACTTTGTTGGATGCAAACTGGATAGGAAAAGTACCTCAGCTACTTGTCACTTGCTAGGCAATTCCCTTGTATCTTGGTTCAGCAAGAAACAAACCAGCATTGCCTTGTCAACAGCTGAAGTTGAGTACATTGCAGCTGGAAGTTGCTGTGCCCAGATCATGTGGATGAAACAGCACCTGTTAGATTTTGGTGTGCACTTAGGAGACATTTAGCAGATCATGTGGATGAAACAGCACCTGTCAGTGTGGAAATATCAAGTTAGAGTATGTCAACACAACTGAGCAGTTAGCAGACATTTTCACCAAAGCATTGCCAAAGGACAGCTTCCTTCACATTAGGATGAAACTAGGCATCACAGATCCTAGTGAGATCTGAGTTATGTGTCTAATCGACTGGTTAAATCGATTATCCTGTGGATACACAAGAAAATGTCTTTATAAAATCGATTGCACAAGTTGATTTGACCCATAATATATCTATTTTCTCAAATTAGACACTTGAAATCGATTTGGTAAGTCGATTTGGTAAGTCGATTTGTCATTTCCAGGAAACTTCAGATGCCTTTACTTTCCCATGTCAATCGATTATGGAATTCGACTGACTTCATGATATAGTGGTTAAAGAATCGATTTGGAAAATCGATTAGTTTGGCCCCAGACTTCAAAGTTGAAGAATTCCTCCAGACTCTGCCTCGAAATCAATTTGGAGAATTGATTATTTTAAATGTGATTGAGATTTTCATTTAAAGGATCGATTTGGGTAATCGATGCTGAGACAAGCTCCACTCTGAACTGATATGAAAGATCTCTGAGCAAACTCGAAATCGATTCGGGTAATCGATCATCTGAACTTGATTGAGATTTTCACTCAAAAGAATCGATTTGGGAAATCGAAGCTGAGATGAGTGCCTGTCTGGACTGTTATTTGAAGTTGCTAAACTGATACGAAATCGACTGTAACAATCGATTAGGTAACTATGAGAATCGATTAGGGTAATCGACTGTCTTTATTACCATTACGCCTTATTTACTAGCCGTTACACACCTAATTTTTCATCTTCCCCAGAAACGGCAACTAAATTGATTTGACCAATCGATTTACATACCCAGCAGTATAAAAGGAACAGTTGCAATCGAACCCTAACATCGATTTCCTCATTATTCCAGCATCCAAACCTTTGGAAATCTCTGTTTTCTCTCTGTTTTGATCCATTCAAACTTCCATTTTACTGATACTACCTCAGATTCACTATCTAATCAACCTAAAATGGCAAGAGTCAAGAGAACATCTCCTTCTACTCCTTCTCCTTCATCTTCTTCAAGTGGAAGAACTCCATCTCCTCCTCGCACTTTTTCCAAGCGCATTCCGATGCCTACCCATAAAATTGCAGCTAAAGATAAAGGCAAAGGTATTGCAATAGAGCAAGGAAAATCTAAGAAGAGGAAAGAGCCTCCAACAGAGAAACTGTTAGCTGATGCAATGAAGGAAATATCGCAAAAGAAAAAGAAGAAAATAATGCTTCTTCAACACCATAGAAGAAGACAACACCACAGAAGAAGGCGACACCACAACAGAAAACTCCGGCTCCTCAAGACAAACAAGCTGAGGAATTTAAGCTTCCTCCTGCGTTCGTCAAAAGGAAGATTCACGAAGCTCGTGTACTGGACTTTGCCTACTTCAACAATGATGGTTTTACGTTTCAAAACCATCTTCGGTTTCATGGATTGGAAGACTTCCTATCATGCTCGCTCGATTCTTATCCCAACTTGATTCGATCCTTCTACTCTACGTTCAAGGCAACAGATACTGGATTCAAAGCAATGGTGAAAGGAAAGAAAATTTCCATGTCTTATGAGGAGTTCTCGAACCTATCGGGACTTCCATATCATGGAAACTCTGTCGATGGCAGCACCTAAGCCAACGCAGCTGGTGAAGGCTAGGAGGCTACCTAGGAGTGGCAAACAACAGTCCAAGACATGATGGTTGATGGGTTTGTTGAGTCGGTCTCACTCCCAATCGCCAAATGAAGGTCCAGCACCGGATGCTGATGTACGCACTCACAAGGATGCTTGTCCCAAGGTCAGGAAATCATGTTGTTGTCCAATGGTTGGACATTGTGCTGCTGTGGGGTCTATGCAAAGAGCTCAAGATGAGCTGGGCATGGATCGTTCTTCGACACATGTTGGAAACGGCGCAAGGAAAGCTGGTGCTTCCTTATCCACAATTGATCACGAAAATTCTTGAACATTTCAAGGTATTGTTCAAGGGTGAAGAAATGTCCAAGACCATTCTCACATTTGGTGAATCCATCGTGAACCAAATGCAGTTGCGCAGAGTAAACGGCATTTGGAAGCGACCTCAAACCAATGCTGAACAAGCTCAGCAAAACACTGGGCCACCAGCTGCTGAGTCAGTTCCAGCAAGTTCTAAAGTGCTTGCGAAACTGCTGGAATTCATGGCAGCACAGGAAGCTCACAACGCCAAGATGGAGGCGTCAAATGCAAGAATGGAGGCTGCGATGCAGAAGCTTCCATTCGATCTGAACATGGTTGCACAGGATGTGGCAGCAATCCAGGAACATTTAGGCATTAATTTGTCTTTCAGTGATGTTGCTGAGATTGGAAGGCAAGCAACCGAAGAACCACTTCCGACACACTTAGACGATGTTGAACCTCATGTTGAGGAGACACCTGCTGAGGGTAATACAGCGGTCTCAGCCTCTTCCCTAGATAATGATGAGGGCCAGCAAAATCTAGATGTTTAGGACTTTAGTTTTCTTAGTTGTTTTATGTTTCTTTTGCCCTTTTATGAGTAATGATTCAGTTGGATGTATTTTTCTTGTGAATGAATGAATATAAAAGTTGAGTTTATGATCATATTGTCTATTGCATTTCATTTTGATGATCTCTAGTACGTGCCATAATCTGTTTCTGTTTATTGATCTGATACAATTTGTTTTACAAACTGCTCTTATTACTAATCTGTTCCAGTTTCAATGTATAGCAGTTTTCAGTTTTGCTACCAACTTAGGGGGAGCAAACTTCTGAGTCTTCTCTCCTTTATCTCTTTTTGACTTAACTGACAAAGGGGGAGAAAAATTTATAACTTGTAACTTGTACTAACTCAGTATGCTTATGCTCTGATACATACGTACTAAGTTTGATAGTATGCTCTGATATGATATGATATGATATGATATGATATGATATGATATGATATGATATGATATGATATGATATGATATGATATGATATGATATGATATGATATGATATGATATGATATGATATGATATGATATGATATGATATGATATGATATGATATGATATGATATGATATGATATGATATGATATGATATGATATGATATGATATGATATGATATGATATGATATGATATGATATGATATGATATGATATGATATGATATGATATGATATGATATGATATGATATGATATGATATGATATGATATGATATGATATGATATGATATGATATGATACTCTGATACTAGCAGTACTTTTTGCAAAATTACTCTGATACGATCTGTTTTTTTTTTTTTTGCTCTAACCTTTATTTCACTGTATGAAAAGCATGGATACTCATATTTTGGGGGAGCTTCACTAGACTGTTGTACTGTTGTTATTACAATGTATTCCTTTGAAATGTTTCTCAAGTTAAAATTGCATGTTTGTCACTTAAATCAAAAAGGGGGAGATTGTTAGACATATGTTCGTTTTTGATATTATTGACAAACATACTTCATGAAATAAATCTGACATTGTGAACTGAGAAAAATTAAAGGAACAACAACTCAACCCTACAAACTTGAGAAAATTGCTTGGAACTCAAGAAATCAACAAAAGCTTGAAGATTCATAAGCAAATCGATTAGTAAAATCGATTTTGTAACAGGGTTATATGTAAATGTGAATTTAGTGAGCGAACAGTCGATTAGGCAAATCGATTGGCAATTTTAATGAAAATAATTGCGCAAGTCAGTGGCATGTTGATTTGTGGTCTAATCGATTTGGCAAATCGATTGTTCTTATCACAAGTCTAAACTGATTGCTTAAAATTGATTAGACACATCGATTGGTCATTTTAGTGAAAATAATTGCGCAAGTCAGTGGCATGCAATCGATTGTGAATGTCATAGAGCCAAACCATTAATTAATAAATCGGTTAGGCCAATCGATTTACTAAAATAAGTTTCAAAATAATCTTGGTCTGGAACATACACAGTCGATTAGCACAATCTACTAATATACTTCTTTTGAAATAAGTTAGGCATTAATCGACTTGGTAAATCGATTGAATGAACCAACTGATGAAATGTGCTTCAGACTTAAGTCCATAGTCGATTAGAAACATCGATTACGTTGATTTAAGCCAACTCTTTGTAACTTGTCAAATCGGTTAGGCAAATGAATTTATGAAAATCACTATGTCCCTGGAACCAGTGAAATCAATTGACTAAAGCGATTGGTACAAAAAATTTTAGAAACAGAGATGACTTAATGACTATGTAAATATCTGAATCGATTGAGTACATTGATTGTTTTGATCTCGTTGTTGGAACAAAACACCCCAAGTCGATTATGCACATCGATGCAGATATGAACATTCATCCAAGTCTGAAGAACTCATTTAAAATAATCGATTAGTTAAATCGATTAGTTTATGTAGTATCAAGATTCAAGAAAAACAAGATTCGCGAAATCGATTTGATGAATCGATTAGTATGCTTTATAACTTAAATGAATGGATTGGCCAAATCGATTCATGTGTTGTTTTTTCCTGAAACTATATAAAGTGCTTTCATTCTCTTCTTCTCATAATAATACAACATAACAATAAGAATCATAATTATTTTTGAACACATACACAATATACCACTAACTCTTTCTCAACTAATATTACTTTGAACATCTTTTTCAGCCATGAACAATCTACATTTGTGATCAATAAGGATTGAAAAAGACTGAATTGAGAAAGATTGCTTTGAGAAGAAGGAAGATCAAGAACTTTGTAAAATTGATCTGTTTCGATTTCTGTAAATCAATTTCTGTAACCAAACTACTTTGAGAAAATCCAGTTATTACTGGTGGTGTTCTTCCGGGTTGAGGGCTGTCAACAAGAAGACACTTGACTGGATTTTTGGTAGAGTTTATGGCATTTAAACTTGGGAATTCAGGGAAGGGAAAGATAGAACAGGGAGAATAGTTTAAGATTGAGGCAAGGGGTGTGTAAAATCTGTAAACTGATTCTAAGAAGTTCTATTGGAAAGGCTAAGATCAAGTTTGATCTTAGGACTGGACGTAGGCCGTCACGAGGCGGTTGAACCAGTATAAAAATCTGCGTACACTTTTCTTTCCCTTATCTCGTTTAAATTTCTGCAATTATTATGTTTTTGATATTGATTGAATGCATGATAAAGATTTTGTGTTAAGTGACTTTGCATGATTAATTGTCTTAACATGATTGCATGAAAATCAACATCTTGAATAATAATTGTTTTTGATGCATTTCTCCATATATACAACAATTCATATTGTTTGATATTCATTAGGATTGATTATTCGGGACCTTGTTTAATGTTGTGTTTAGTAAATTTCAAATTTATTAAACTGCTGCGCATATTGTTAGAATAGGCATTACTCTGCATTTTTGTTAAAACTGAGGTCATAACCACCCATGAGATTGGATTCATCACAGGAGCTCAGTGTTTCATTCAATCCATTTCCCCAATCGATTGATTAGGAAATCGATTTGCCCAATCGATTGCCCAATCGATTCATTAGGAAATCGATTTGCCCAATCGATTGGCTTCAATACAGGGGCTCAGTGTTTCATTCAATCGATTTCCCCAATCGATTGATTTAAGCCCAGAGTTCAGTTTTCACTAAAAAACTTTCAGGAAATCGATTGGCCCAATCGATTGGCTCAGTATAAATTCTTATTTTGAGTTAGATAATCGATTGCTCAATTGATGTATCAATATTTTGGTCAGTTATGTATTACTTGATGGATTGAGAACTATATTTTGATTTCATTTATATTTGGCAAGTATGATATGAACTTTTAACATATGGAAAACCCTTCTAAGATGCATGTTAAGTTGAAAGTGTTATTTGTGCATTTAAAAACTTAAATGTTATGTGTTAACTGCTAATTTCGGTTGGTGACCCTTTTCAACTATTGTGGAAATCTGGGCTTTTCCCTCATATGAGAGCCAGGACGATCCTACCGGTTCGTGCCCTACGGATGGGAATGCTTGACTGGAGCTATGATAGGAGGATCTCACGGGGCGCGTGGAGATCACTCAGGGTGTATAGTTTTTTGGTAGAATGATCAGATTAGGTTGACATAGAGGGAACAAATGTCTTTATTTTGAATTGCGTTTATTTTGGAAGATTGTATCTTACTAGTATTGCCAGCATGACATCTTATGTTGATGGATTCCATGTATCACTGGTCGTTGTGTAAATATTTTTGATTTATATTTCGAGAAACTTTTCCGCTGCTTGTAAATTTTAATGACTTAAATATTTATCCAAATGTATTACCTCATTTATTTCTCTGTTTTATTTTAATTTCTTTTGAAAAAAATACACCCTCGCTTTGAAAATCGAGGTGTTACATTTGTCATCTTGCGACTTATTTCTATCCATTTTGGTTTCTTAACCAAATTTTTTTTACCTCAAATAAGTGCGTTTGTGTCACTAGATTTATATTTAGGCAAATTTTCGAAATTCCTCCGCTTATTCTAATCCATTTCGCTTCCTAACAAATCTTCTTATTCCATTAAGTGTGTTTGTTTAATTAGATTAACATTTAGGTCATTTTGCATAATCCCTTGGCTTATCGTTATCCATTTTAGTTCTTAAGCTATCTTGTGCATCCATTTAGAGCGTTTGTGTCATTGGAATGACATTTAGGTCATTTTCTTCATCCTACGGCTTATTCCAGTCGATTTTGATTTGTTAACCATTTTTGTGCATCCAATAATTGTGTTTGTGTCACTAGATGAACATTTAGGTCATTTTTCGTCATCCGTCGACTTATTCTAGTCAATCTTGGTCCTTATTTAATCTTGTGCATCCATTAAGTGTGTTTGTGTCTTTTGATTTACATTTATCTCATTTTTTGTCATTCCTCTGGTTATTTGAATACATATTGGTTCTTAGGCAATCTAGTGTATCCATTAAGTGCCTTTGTTTCATTAGATTAACATTTTGGTCATTTTTTATTATCCCTCGGCTGATCCTAATCCTTTTTGGATATTAACCAATCTTGTGCATCTTTTAAGTGTGTTTGTGTCATGGGATTAATATTTAGATAATTTCTACATTATATGGCTTAATATTTCCCTTTTTGGCATGCTAACGATTTTTGTGCATCCAATAATTGTGTTTGTTTCTCTAGATTAACCTTTAGGTATTTGTTCGTCATCACTCGACTTAATCTGATACATTTTGATTCTTAACCAATCTTGTTCATCAAGTGTGTTCGTGTCATTAGATTATTGTTTAGATCATTTTTCATCATCCCTTGGCTTATTTGAATCCATTTTGGTTTGTCAACCATTTTTGTGCATAAAAAAATTGTGTGTAACTAGAATTACATTTAGGTTATTTTTTGTCATCCCTTGACTTAGCTTTTCCATTTTGGTTCTTTACCAATTTTTTGGATCCATTAACTGCGTTTGTGTTATTAGATTAACCTTTAAGTCTTTTTTCATTATCCCTTGACTTATACTAATACATATTGGTTATTAACAAATCTTGAGCATCCGTTATGTCCATTTGTGTCATTGGATTAATATTTAGGTCATTTTTCACCATCCCTCGATTCTAATCCATTATGGTTCTTGACCAATCATGTGCATCCATTAGGTGCATTTCTATCATTAGATGAACATTAAAGTCATTTTTTGCATCCATCGGCTTATTCTAATATATTTTTATTTTTAACCAATTTTATGCATCCATTATGTACGTTTGGGTCATTGGATTGATATTGAGGTCGTTCTTCGTCATCCCTCTTCTTATTCTAATCCATTTTGGTTCTTAACCAATCTTGTTCATCCATTGAGTACGTTTATGTAACTAGATTATTATTTATGTCATTTTTCGTCATCCCTGGACTTATTCTATTCCATTTTCTTTTTTAACCAATCTTCGCATCCAATAAGTGCTTTTGTATAATTGGATTAACATTTATGTCATTTTTCACCATCCCTCAACTTATTCTTATTTATTTTACTTCTTAACCAGTTTTGTGCATCCATGAATTGGGTTTATGTCATAAGTTTACCATTTAGATAATTTTTCGTCATCCCTCAACTTATCCTAATCCATTTTGGTTATTAACCAATGTTGTGCATCTATTAAGTGTGTTTGTGTCATTAGATTAATTTTATGTAATTTTCGTCATACTACAACTTAAGCCATCGCATTTTGGTTTGTTAACCATTTTTGTGCATCCAATAATTGTGTTGTGTCACTAGATTAAATTTTAGGTAATTTTTCCGATATCCCTCAACTTATTCTAATCCATTTTGATTCTTAACAAATCTTGTGTAACCATTAATTGCATTTGTGTCATTAGGTTACCATTTAGGTCATTTTTCATCATCCCTCGGCTTACACGAATCCATTTTTGTTTGTTAACCGTTTTTGTGCGTCCAACAATTGTGTTTGTCTCACTAGATTTAGGTAATTTTTCATCATTCCTTGACTTAACTATTCCATTTTGGTTCTAAACAAATCTTATGGATCCATTAAGTACGTTCATTTTATTAGATTAACATTTAGGTCATTTTTTGTCATCCCTCGGCTTATTCTAATCCATATTGAATATAAACAAATCTTGTGCATCCATTAAGTCCATTTGTGTCATTGTATTAACATTTAGCTCATTTTTCACTGTCCCATAATTCTAATCCATTATGGTTCTTAGCCAAATATGTGCATCCATTAAGTGCGTTTGTGTCATTAGATTAACATTTCGGTCATTTTTCGTTATCCCTCGACATATTCTTATACATTTTGGTTCTTAACCTATTTTGTGCCTCCATTGAAATTCAATTTAAGCAATCAGAATATCAATATAATCAAATATACAGAAATAGAATCATGTAGTGAAATTGACACTATAACCTGAATCTCAAGGTGTTGATAAAACTCTGAACTCGTAGATTAATCTTAAAAAATTAGCATTCCATGAAATTAAAATAAAAATTGTTTATTCCTTTTATCAATCTGAACCGTAAAATTTCATTTGGTAGAAAGGAAAGAAAACTCATAATATATAGTACTCGATGTTTGGGCTTTAAAAACAAGTGGATCGCTATTTAAAATTGTTACAAAAGTCCAAATTACAAAATCTATAATTTAGACATAGTAAAGTTCGGCATTGGGCCTTTATTCCAACACAAAAGTTGTAGCTCTGATTTTTAGCTTGCTTGTATTTGCCAATCCGATTATTCAAAGCTCAAGTTATGGCCTACAGAGCAAGCAAGGGTCGAAATGCAAATAATAAAATTATAATTCAGTTTCAATCCAAAATTTAGAAACAAGCTAAAAAAACTATTCTAAAGTGTAAAAAGCATATAAAATACCAAACTAAAAAGCTAGTAACATGTGCTCAAATGCTATGATCAAATTCCCCCCACACATAATCTTTTGCACTTCGACCAAAGCAATGCATGCAATTCCAAATATTCTCATGAAAGCAATGTTGTGAGAGAGAAAAAATATTTCTAGTTTAAGGCAATCATGAATAGTGTTTTTTATCACAACCAAGGCAAACAAGAGGACAAGTTAACCAGAGAATGCATCATAAGTGACAGAGTCTTCCCAAGATATAAAACTCTCTCAACCACTCAAATTGTTTGGGCTACAGTTTACACTTAAAGCACATCATGAAAGCTACCACTACCATAGGCTTGACAAGCCTCTGACATCTATATTTGAAACACATGCACATAATGATCAAAATGTCTTTATTCAAGTTGTAATGTGGCGAAGGTAAGGGTGAGATAATCCTTAGGAAACTAGGGCTGAAAATCAAAGAGGATAAAAGAGTAATGATTAAGAGAGAAAAACAACATTAAGAAGTAACTCGACAAAATATCATTGACTTTTATTGTCACACTCTCTTTGCAAACAACACAACCATTTTCCTCATTTTTTTTCTTTCTCTTTTTGTTTTTTTTATTACCCTCAAATAAGAGTGGAATATAGACCCACCAAAATAAAAGTCAACTAACAGTATTTGTTATAGATACACTCATCCCAAAATATAATAAGTACAACCACCAAAGAAAGACATCAAGTCCCTATACAACAAAACTAATCTGATCATACTCTAACAACTACAATAACAAGGGTGACCTCCACACATTCCGCATCTTCCCTTCATCTTGAGCACCAATCCTGAGGGTACTGGATAATCGATCCTCTCGTGAGTGAGCTCCATGAGGTATACTGCTCCAGCTCCCCTACTTGTCCTCACTACCCTCCTCGTATAAGTAGCCCTGCTTGATATGGTATCGTATACTCAAGCATTCGGCGAATCTCGATCAGGGAAGTCTAATGATGTTTTCTTCGTCAAGGTAATAGTCGATGGAACAAACTCGGGTATCATTTGAAGGAAAAGCCCAAATTTTCATAATAATTGTAAAGAGTCACCCACCGAAATTAACAAATAACACTTAGCAAAATTCATATATTTTCAAATGCTCAAAAGAACCTTTCGTGTTAGCATACTCCTCGAAAGGGTTTTCATATGTCCAAAAAAGGATAAACAAAGTGGAAAAATGAAGTGTTTGACAAACTGCACTGTCGTAGCCGAATAACACTAAGAAAATGCATATTTTCAGTTTTAAAATGGCTATGAATCAATTAACAATTCAAACATTCATATCATCAATTATGAACACATATTTAACACCAAATTAATCTCCACAAATTCACACTTCAATCACACATCAAACGTTCATATCATCAATTATGAACACATAATTACATCGAAACTTAATCAATCCAAATCCACACCTCAAAGCAATTACAGCACAATAATAAACAACAATCGAGTATGTATATACAATCATCATAGTATAACAAACATGACTCGCGTGTCAAGCACCCTAATGCAATGTGTATATGCCAACGCGCATGATTCCAGAATTTCCAACAAAACCCTCCTCGAAGGGGCGTAAATCATAATTGTACCGCCTATCACAGGCTTTAGTACTAATTACTGAGGTGCAGTCTCTCGCAGGCTAGCACGATTTACTAGAGTGTAGTCTATCACAGGCCTTACACATCAGTTAAATCCTGTAAGGATAAGATGGACCAACTATCACATGGAACCACCATGTGGCCCATCACGGTCACCACTTAACTTCTTGGTCCATGACGATCACCACTTAACACTGTGGCCCATCGCGGTCATCACTGACACGATGGCCCATCACGGTCACCACAAACTATTAAATGCACTAGCATACTCGAACTCTTTTCACCACAATCATTAAGTAAATGCAGCTATTAAAATATTTTTCGTTTTTAATACTCCTTTAACATTAACGATATTTCAAACTTAGCATAGAGTATACTCAAACAAATTTTCCTCAATAAAATTCATAACTCACATATTATCAGTTATGAATACATTATCACATCAAAACTTAACCACCACAACAACATTAATATATCAGAGTTTTCCCCACCGCTAACCCGGTGCAAACGGTCTCAATTCCTCTTTGAGACTCAGTGAGCTAACTACATAAACATAAATATTTATAATAATTTGTTCACGATAAAATTAATCCAACCACAACAAAATTCCCAAAATAAATTTTTTTTTCACACACCAAACTTTTAAAACCAAATAATCTACATTATTTAGTTTAAACTAAATAAAACAAATATTATCCAAATCACACATACACACACTCGACTATTAAAGCACCGAAATTTTTGAGTTAATAAAATACTCTAAATTTTTTCTTTTTAAACTCAGTCCAAGAGTTATTAAAATAGTTAAACTCTAACAATTTTAATTTCAAACTCTTTAACTTAGTTAAAAATTGAACTTTTTCACAACTTTACCAACTCTCTATTTTATTTTACTTTTTGTAAAATTTCAACTTCAGTTCAAACTCATTTAGTTGAAAATAACTCATTACGTAACTGAAATACATCAAATTTAATTACCGCCAATTCACACCATATTAAATCAATTCAATTCCATAACACACATATAACACCTCAATTAAATAAATCACTCAATTTCAAAACTCCACATTTTTACACATAAACCATCAAATTTCATCTCCACAAACACACATTAAATTCAATTTCCACAATCTCACACACAAATTTCCACCTCTAGAAATACACATATGGAGTCCTATATGCAATCTAAAAGTTTGGAAGGAGTCATTACCTTAACTATCGCTTTAACAACCGTTTACGGCACCGTGATGAATTTTGGTAAACTTCCGCTCACGTCGTTACTTTGAAAACTAGCTCCCTAGCATCGTAGCATGGCAAAGAGCAACTTTCCCTTCTGCCACTTCTCCAAAGAGAGCTTAGATCTAGAAGAAAAATGAGAATTTGAATTTGTGTTTTTGTTTTAAACTCACACCAACACTTTTGAAACTGAAGATAAGAGAAAGAAATTCGCGAGAGATAGACTTTCCTTTTTTTTTTCCTTCTCTCATGCGAGTATATATATATATATATATATATATATATATATATATATATATATATATATATTATAAATATAACCAACCCGACAAATATCTAAATACTATTACACTCATCACCTATCTCACAACTCAACCTATTGTTGCCATGTGAAGGCTATAAAGCTTTGGATTATAATTAAAATAAGCCAAATCCTTTACACATAAAATAAATTTTAGATTCTTTTATATATAAAAAAATTATAATTATAAAACCTATAAATAGAACATACATGATTATATAATAATTCAAAACATAAAGAAAAATTATATCCAAAAATTAGTTAGATTCTAGATTTCATACTGACACTGACATGAAAATAAATTATATACTATTAGCTAGATTCAGCCTCTAAAAATTAAATATTGATAAATATAGTAGAGTAATAATTTGAATATCCAATTATTTTATACCAAAAGAAAAGGAATTGCCGATTTAGAGGGAAGAAGGAAGGAAAAAAGAAAATAAGGAATTAAAGACATAAGATGAATACTAATATGAGAGACGATGATCATACCATAATCTTTAGAGTTTATCTGAATTTTATAAAATGAAGATTTAATATAAAAATAATACAATAGAAAATTTGTATAGGTACCAAAATACCTTATAAAATAAATTAAACGATGCCAACTGATTTCTTCAAAATACTTCTGATACTATTAGAATGAGGGTATTTTATTTTTCTACGTGCTGCGTTTTTTTAGGCTAAAATTTGTTTAAGTTGCGCCGAGGTTTTGGTGTTAGAGGCATATAGCATTTGCCTTATACTTATATATGATATTGATTATTAGCATTAGAATTATAAGCAACCAGCGCATTCGTAGTAGTGCATCGGCTGATAATTGTTTTTTTTTTTTTTCCAAAATCAATTTAAACAAATATTTTTAATATTAATAATTAAAAAAATTTATTAAGATAAAAAAAGACGTAGAAAATTATCACACTGCAACAAATACACATGTAATATAATTTATTATAATTTTAATATTATATATTAATTAAAATTTTACTGTGTTATATTTCTCCCCCTGTAAAATAATTAAGTCCTTGAAATTTACCTAAAGATAATAGCTGTGGATAAAAATCACGCATTTCACTTTTAACTTTCCACGTGGCACTTTGACCAATAGTACCTTCCCAAACAACCTTAACCAACGTCATCGTCTTATCCCTTAATTCCTTGATATTTCGTACATCAATTCGTCGTAGTTGTTGACACTTAATTTTGTCCGGTATTTATTTATTTTTTACTTTTTATTAAAAATGGAAAAATTAATAATAACAATAATAATAATAATAAATATATGTGAAGAAATTTAAAAATAAAAATAAATAATTAGAGCTATAAGCTTTAGACAATCACAGGTGTTTCCAATTTGCCTCTAATTCCTGTTCAAACACATTTCTAAAATATATAAAAAAAAAAAACGAAAAAGAAATGAATTGATGGTCATAAAAATTGGTATAATAATGGTCAAATTAATAGAAAAAAATCGAAGAAATGAATCAATGGTAATAAAAATCAGTATAAGGCCAATTAAATGAAATTAAACTGAAAAGAAATAGATTAATGGTTAATCAATTGACAATTATCCTCTTCTGTTTTGTAATTTACACCAAAAAAGTCTATAAATAATCTACCGCAAGAGAAAATATGAGGGGACATGAATTGGGAACACAATTGAGAGAACAAAGAGATAAAAGAAAAGAGAGAATAATAGAGAGAAAAGAGAGAACAAATATTGAAATCAAGAGCTAATAAAGAAAATTTCAAGTGCATTAAGCACACATTTTTTTTCTTTTCTATTTTTTTTTTTGATATTATTATTGTTATAGAGTTTTTGTTTACTATTCTATGCACGGATGATATAAGCAATAACTTTTTTTTGGTTTCACGATCAAGTTTTGGAATCAACTAATAAGAATCAGTTTGATTGTTGTATAATCGTTTATTTCTATATTAAATTCGTGATCTCTCATCTCAATTGTGTTTTATTTCTTGTGCGTTAGATTTTAAATTCTCTTATTATTACCGTCGTCGGTTCGCGCGTCGCTGACTTGTGAATCTACTCTTGAATTTTTATCCTTTACGGCTGATAATAGTAAAAGTGTTTCCTTTAAATAAAACGATACACAAATCAATATATAACACATCATTCTTATTATTATTATTATTATTATTATTATTATTACTATTATTATCACTATTATGTTGTTAATATGTTTTGATATTTATATATATAACGTAAAATTAATAATAAAATTGGTCAACACATAAATATTTTCTACCCAATACGTAGAAGCAAGGTCTTCCTCTTGTCAAACCAAATTAATAAAAAAAAATATTTTTTTCTTCTTTCATTAATGTAAATAATTTAATTTTTTTTATTATTCTTTTTGAAGTAAAAAAATAAATAAATAAATAAATAAATAAATAGTTTGTATATAATTAATTATAGGGTAACCGTTTTAACGAATGTTGTAGGGTGATAATACATCCCTACTCGTAATCGACTCTCGTATCCAAATTTTTGTTTCAAAAATATTATTTTAGGTTTTATCCAATTTTTCCTTTAATAAAAATAAAATTGGTGGCGACTCTTTTTTCACGGACAAACCGGACGCGACAACTGGTGACTCTGCTGGGGACTTTTGAGAGTCAAGCCCAATCTAATTAATTATATATAGTTATTTTATTATTTATTATTTATTATTTTATTTATATTACCCTATTATTTTTTATTTTGTTATATTGTGAATATAATTATATGTATTTTGTCAATTTATTTTTATTGTGATGATTTTTTTTATCTTATTTATTTTTCTATACACTACCCTAACACGACTCAAACACTTTGTGACACCCTAAATCCCACAATAATATATATAATAATTTTTATCATATTCCTATAAAATTTGCAGCGGATAAATAGAATTATATTTTCAAGAAAATAAAATCTTTTGTAACTAATTTTAGGATATCACGTTTCTCAAAGTACACATGCACCAATTCAAATTTTATTACTAAAATAAAACAATTTAATCTCAATAAACTTGATTTAAGTATGATTACTTGATTTAATTCTAAAAACTTATTAGTACTTCTAAGGTTTTCATACAAAAATTTGATTCAAATTAAATAAGTAAAATGCAAATTAAAACCCTTATTCCCGGTATCACCTATCAGAGCGGGGTTCCTCCCAAACTTGAACTTCAAGACTCATTAACCTGTAATAACTGCGATTTCGCAAACGCAGGGCCCAGCCAGTCAAACACAAACAACGAAGGAGGTGAGTTTTGAAATCTTGTTAATAGTATAATATGAGTAAGAAGAACACGCAAACAATCATAATAGAACCGTATCATAATCACTTTACGATATATCAAAATATTTAATTAAATAGTATCATAATATAACATCAAAGTCACTCAAGTAAAATAATCATCTCATTATAATATGCATCAAATCATTTAATTAATATTACCTTTGAAACACATCAATCACAACAAAACAATCACAAGGAAATGCAATGCTATGCATGAGCTTAGACTCTACTTCACAATGTGGTACCATTCTAACTCTGAAGTACTTGGTTAGGAGGCCATGATACTATGCCACCATCCCGGTGGACGGACAATTCAAATTGGCCCTGTCCTCATAGATCCCCTCAACTCAAAACCCGAGACACATATACGTGACAGTCGAGGTAAACGTGTGTTGCATGGTAGCTCCCGACATTTGGAGTGCTACCTCCAAGTCACCTAGGAATTCCCCACCGGAATACCTCCAAGGTCTAACAATCTTGCCTTAAGGCTCGACAGTAGACCGCCACGATCAGGCTCATTCAGTTGTACTTCCCCTTAATCACTAGGCTTGTCAGTCCCTACCTATATGATGACAAAATAATCTTCCCTTCACAATTCACAATATTTACTTTCTCCCCCCGTTAGCTTAGACTACTCCATTAAGAGCATCGTATTTAAGAATCATCACTATCTCATCAAGTATGGGGTACTTCAATATTTTCATCACAATTTTATAATATCATTAATCATAAATAATCATGATCAATATATAAGCTCATCACAATTTTATGACATCACTATCATCAATCAAAAATCATCATTATCATCACATAAGCATATATCAAACCATGCATCCATATTTCATAATCACATCACAATAATAACAAATAATAACAAATAATCACATCACAATAATAACAAATAATAATCATCCATATTTCATTATCATCACGTAAGCAAACATGTACACATAATTTCATTCAACATCCAACTTCACAATAATAACAAATATCAACTACCACACAAGTATCGAAAATTAAATCAATCAACACCTTATAAAAATTTCTATTTCACATTTTAATCTCACAATTCTCATATTTCAAATTAATCAATTTATCTCTCAAAGGGCTACTGCCGTACGTAGCAAGCCCCGGATGAATCGTTGGGAAATACGGTTTTCCCGTTCATCTCACAATATATTATACTCATGAATTCAAACGCTCTCTCACCCCTTACCTTATTTCGACGCTTTCAGACACGAGTACAATTCCACGAGCAAACAATATTTGTTCTTTGACTTTTTGTCCTTCAATCGATCTAACTCAACAATTTATGGGTAAACGTCAAAAATAAATTATGAAAAAATAGTCTAAAAACTGATTTCGAAATTCGGTCAAAGAAAATTACCATAAATCAGAAAACCAATCAGTGGATAAAATAGCCACTTTTAACACGATCGTTTTGGCGTTGGTTTCACTAAAATCGGACTTACGGTGAAGAAGAACGGTGCAAAATAAGGATTTTGAAATTTGGACGAAAATAGAGAAACTTTTATGGGACAGTTATGGCTCTCCAGTGTCAAACGATAGGTTGTTGTTGTGTTTACTCTTTGGTTCTACGGCTGCCCTTCCAACTCCCTTCTTTTGTTTGTTTTATATTTTTAACAATTAGGGTTCATAGAGTCAACCCCATTGGTCTCTTTATTTATATTTTACTATTATTATTTTTATTTTGTTAAAATTAAACTAATAATTATTTAATCTCCTTTTTAATATTCCTCCAAACCCCATTTAGTTTTTCAAACATTAGTAATATTTTCTAAATTAGAGTAATTAAAATAATATATAAAAAAAAAACATATTACTAATAATAGAAACTTTCACATTCAAAATAATCCCTACAATTATACTTATTTCTCAAAATATTCATATTATAACAATACCATCATATTAGAAAATAGTCAAAATTATAAAATAAATAGAGATAACAATAATATTTTATGTAAATTACTAAATCATAATAAATATATATATAAAATCACAATTCAAAAATAAGTATATAAAAACAAAGAAAATCAAACACAATATTACTACGATCTCAAGATTCTATAAATAATTAAAATAAGATATATTTAGAAATAATTTAAATAAGAGATACTTAAAAATGATTAAAAATCTAAATATGTACACACTTAACATTAGTCAAACATGTAAGAAAATATCATATTAATTACCAACTCACATATACACTTAAAATCATATAAAATCTTGTTCTTTAAAATATTACACTAAAATACTTTTATTTTTAGAAAGATATGTAAAATAATAAAGTAAAATATTTATTATTTATATTGCTCATTAAATATAATATCTATCAAACCAACACATCATAGAAAACATCCATATCATGAAAATTATTCACAAAATTTATCAACATATATTCTAAAATAATTTTAACATCAAATTAATTATTTAAAATTCTATTTAATTAATAAAATAGTTTATTATAAAATTTGGGGTGTTACAATTTTCTTCCTCCCTAGGGTCATTCTTGTCCAATTAGGGTTTTTAACCAATCTTGTGCATCCAATAGGTGTGTTTGTCTCATTGGTTGAACATTTAGTTCATTTTCGTCCTCCCTAGGGTTATTCTTGTCCAATTAGGGTTTTTAACCAATCTTGTGCATCCAATAGGTGTGTTTGTGTCATGTGTTGAACATTTAGGTCATTTTCTTCCTCCCTAGGGTCATTCTTGTCCAATTAGGGTTTTTAACCAATCTTGTGCATCCAATAGGTGTGTTTGTCTCATAGGTTGAACATTTAGTTCATTTTCGTCCTCCCTAGGGTTATTCTTGTCCAATTAGGGTTTTTAACCAATCTTGTGCATCCAATAGGTGTGTTTGTGTCATTGGATGAACATTTAGGTCATTTTCGTCCTCCCTAGGGTTATTCTTGTCCAGTTAGGGTTTTTAATCAATCTTGTGCATCCAATAGGTGTGTTTGTGTCATTGGATGAACATTTAGGTCATTTTCGTCCTCCCTAGGGTTATTCTTGTCCAATTAGGGTTTTTAACCAATCTTGTGCATCCAATAGGTGTGTTTGTGTCATTGGATGAACATTTAGGTCATTTTCGTCCTTCCTACACTTATTCTTGTCCAATTAGGGTTTTTCACCAATCTTGTGCATCCAATAGGTGTGTATGTGTCATTGCATGAACATTTAGGTCATTTTCGTCCTTCCTAGGGTTCTTTTTGTCCAATTAGGATTTTTAACCAATCTTGTGCATCCAATAGGTGTGTTTGTTTCATTGGATGAACATTTAGGTCATTTTCGTCCTCCCTAGGGTTCTTCTTGTCCAATTAGGGTTTTTAACCAATCTTGTGCATCCAATAGGTGTGTTTGTGTCATTGGATGAACATTTAGGTCATTTTCGTCCTCCCTAGGGTTATTCTTGTCCAATTAGGGTTTTTAACCAATCTTGTGCATCCAATAGGTGTGTTTGTGTCATTGGATGAACATTTAGGTCATTTTCGTTCTCCATACACTTAATCTTGTCCAATTAGGGTTTTTAACCAATCTTGTGCATCCAATAGGTGTGTTTGTGTCATTGGATGAACATTTAGGTCATTTTCGTCCTCCCTAGGGTTATTCTTGTCCAATTAGGGATTTTAACCAATCTTGTGCATCCAATAGGTGTGTTTGTGTCATGTGTTGAACATTTAGGTCATTTGCTTCCTCCCTAGGGTCATTCTTGTCCAATTAGGGTTTTTAACCAATCTTGTGCATCCAATAGGTGTGTTTGTGTCATGTGTTGAACATTTAGGTCATTTTTGTGACACCCTAAATCCCACAATAATATATATAATAATTTTTTATCATATTCCTATAAAATTTGCAGCGGATAAATAGAATTATATTTTCAAGAAAATAAAATCTTTTGTAACTAATTTTAGGATATCACGTTTCTCAAAGTACACATGCACCAATTCAAATTTTATTACTAAAATAAAACAATTTAATCTCAATAATCTTGATTTAAGTATAATTACTTGATTTAATTCTAAAAACTTATTTGTACTTCTAAGGTTTTCATACAAAAATTTGATTCAAATTAAATAAGTAAAATACAAATTAAAACCCTTATTCCCGGTATCACCTATCAGAGCGGGGTTCCTCCCAAACTTGAACTTCAAGACTCATAAATCTGTAATAACTGCGATTTCGCAAACGCAGGGCCCAGCCAGTCAAACACAAACAACGAAGGAGGTGAGTTTTGAAATCTTGTTAATAGTATAATATGAGTAAGAAGAACACGCAAACAATCATAATAGAACCGTGTCATAATCACTTTACGATATATCAAAATATTTAATTAAATAGTATCATAATATAACATCAAAGTCACTCAAGTAAAATAATCATCTCATTATAATATGCATCAAATCATCTAATTAATTTTACCTTTGAAACACATCAATCACAATAAAACAATCACAATAAAACAATCACAAGGAAATGCAATGCTATGCATGAGCTTAGACTCTACTTCACAATGTGGTACCATTCTAACTCTGAAGTACTTGGTTAGGAGGCCATGATACTATGCCACCATCCCGGTGGACGGACAATTCAAATTGGCCCTGTCCTCATAGATCCCCTCAACTCAAAACCCGAGACACATATACGTGACAGTCGAGGTAAACGTGTGTTGCATGGTAGCTCCCGACATTTGGAGTGCTACCTCCAAGTCACCTAGGAATTCCCCATCGGAATACCTCCAAGGTCTAACAATCTTGCCTTAAGGCTCGACAGCAGACCGCCACGATCAGGCTCATTCAGTTGTACTTCCCCAGAATCACTAGGCTTGTCAGGCCCTACCTATATGATGACAAAATAATCTCCACTTCAAACATTCACAATATTTATTTTCTCCCCCCGTTAGCTTAGACTACTCCCTTAAGAGCATCGTATTTAAGAATCATCACTATCTCATCAAGTATGGGGTACTTCAATATTTTCATCACAATTTTATAATATCATTAATCATAAATAATCATGATCAATATATAAGCTCATCACAATTTTATAACATCACTATCATCAATCAAAAATCATCATCATCATCACATAAGCATATATCAAACCATGCATCCATATTTCATAATCACATCACAATAATAACAAATAATCACATCACAATAATAACAAATAATAATCATCCATATTTCATTATCATCACGTAAGCAAACATGTACACATAATTTCATTCAACATCCAACTTCACAATAATAACAAATATCAACTACCACACAAGTATCGAAAATTAAATCAATCAACACCTTATAAAAATTTCTATTTCACATTTTAATCTCACAATTCTCATATTTCAAATTAATCAATTTATCTCTCAAAGGGCTACTGCCGTACGTAGCAAGCCCCGGATGAATCGTTGGGAAATACGGTTTTCCCGTTCATCTCACAATATATTATACTCATGAATTCAAACGCTCTCTCACCCCTTACCTTATTTCGACGCTTTCAGACACGAGTACAATTCCACGAGCAAACAATATTTGTTCTTTGACTTTTTGTCCTTCAATCGATCTAACTCAACAATTTATGGGTAAACGTCAAAAATAAATTATGAGAAAATAGTCTAAAAACTGATTTCGAAATTCGGTCAAAGAAAATTACCATAAATCAGAAAACCAATCAGTGGATAAAATAGCCACTTTTAACACGATCGTTTTGGCGTTGGTTTCACTAAAATCAGACTTACGGTGAAGAAGAACGGTGCAAAATAAAGATTTCTGTAAACGGAGAAATCGGGTATTTCAGGGAGAAATTCGGGTTGTTAAAAATCTGAAAAATTGTGTTTAATTGAAAAGATAAATGAGTAAAACAACATACTGAAATTTGGACGAAAACAGAGAAACTTTTAAGGGACAGTTATGGCTCTCCAGTGTCAAACGATAGGTTGTTGTTGTGTTTACTCTTTGGTTCTACGACTGCCCTTCCAACTCCCTTCCCTTCTTTTGTTTATTTTATATTATTAACAATTAGGGTTCATAGAGTCAACCCCATTGGTCTCTTTATTTATATTTTACTATTATTATTTTTATTTGGTTAAAATTAAACTAATAATTATTTAATCTCCTTTTTAATATTCCTCCAAACCCCATTTAGTTTTCCAAACGTTAGTAATATTTTTTAAATTAGAGTAATTAAAATAATATATAAAAAAAACATATTACTAATAATAGAAACTTTCACATTCAAAATAATCCCTACAATTATACTTATTTCTCAAAATATTCATATTATAACAATACCAATATATTAGAAAATAGTCAAAATTATAAAATAAATAGAGATAACAATAATATTTTATGTAAATTACTAAATCATAATAAATATATATATAAAATCACAATTCAAAAATAAGTATATAAAAACAAAGAAAATCAAACACAATATTACTACGATCTCAAGATTCTATAAATAATTAAAATAAGATATATTTAGAAATAATTAAAATAAGAGATACTTAAAAATGATTAAAATCTAAATATGTACACACTTAACATTAGTCAAACATGTAAGAAAATATCATATTAATTACCAACTCACATATACACTTAAAATCATATAAAATCTTGTTCTTTAAAATATTACACTAAAATACTTTTATTTTTAGAAAGATATGTAAAATAATAAAGTAAAATATTTATTATTTATATTTCTCATTAAATATAATATCTATCAAACCAACACATCATAGAAAACATCGATATCACGAAAATTATTCACAAAATGTATCAACATATATTTTAAAATAATTTTAACATCAAATTAATTATTTAAAATTCTATTTAATTAATAAAATAGTTTATCATAAAATTTGGGGTGTTACACACTTAGGAGTGGGCTCTATACCCGGGTTGAGTGTAAACTTAAGTTAGAGACTGTGTAATGATAATCTTCTAGATGTACATCCTATTTGGTTGTCATGAAAGTCTCACTTAGAGTTGACTTTTTCTAGAATATTTCCATTTTAATAGTTTACCTATTAATTGGTTTAATATTTTAGAATTGAGTTGTGTGCTCTAGGAGCCTTTTTAAAACTATAGAGTCACCCACAGTAAAGGTTCACAATAAAAAACCATCACGTATGTTTCATCTTTTACTTTATTTTACAACATATTTTACTTTTTTCTCATTTTTTTAGAAAAAATAATTGCATATTAGGAGGTAGTAAAATGTTTCAGTTAAATGCATAATCATTTCATTCATTTTTTTACATTCTCATAACATTTTCCTTCAACAAAAAAAAAATACAAAAGACAAAAAAAAATACAAGCAAAAAGAAAAAGTATCGTGACACCCTTACCGGACATGTTCCCAAGTTAAAATCATGGATGAATTGAAACATACAAAGATGATCTAAACCAACTACAAAGTCATATGACGAAAAGGTTGGAAATCTTACAAACCCTCGATACCTGAAATCATGGGGATCCTTCATGAAAAAAAACTATCACGAAAAAACTCATGTCACCTATTGATTTCATAAGTCTAACAATTGCCACCTTTTAGTCTACTTTTTGGTTATACTCTATCTAAAGTCACTTGTCCACAAGATTTGAACCTGATACTAATTAGATTCATATTCATCATACACCCCCTACTTCTGAGTCATGAACATGCTTCATTGGTTTTCACCACAAGTAAATCTCTAGAAGTTGGGTCATCTATGTTGAATTTCATCACTATCGATTATTATTTGATGTCATCAATCTAAAAAATAGCAAACCTTGTGTGAAGTTTTGAGGACTATTGAAGAAAAACATTGGTTAAACACTACTTTGAAGACCTTGACTATGTTCTGCCATATATATACAAGAGAAAAGGTCAACAATGAAAATATTATCAAGTTTCCCCATGATCGTTAATGTTATTTAATTTGATCCTAAAACATTGATCATATTGATGTGCCTCAATATTTTGAATATCAATAAATGCATTTTGTATTGTTTTCTTTTCCATCCTTACCCATCTTATATTTCACAATCTCTTACAAAACATTATTTTTCTTTCTCTTCTTTAAACCATATACCAAACATATTTGGAAGTAGTCCATTCATAAATAAATTTGCTAAAATCTCATACATAATTTAAATCATGCTATAAACTCCACTGAATGTGAGAACGATATAAATAAATCCACTATCTAGATGGACTCATATATACTGGGGCATGAGATTAACGTCACATTAATCCCCTTAAACAAGTGGTTTTATCTTAATCATTGTCTAAATATGTTTTGAATATGTCAATCACGTGGGGAATTTGAAGTTTGTACCCTGGATATTCTAGCCTCTTATGAATCGAAAATAAAGATGTTGAACGTATATGAGGCTTGAATGTAATCCTCAATCAACTAAATCAAGAATGGAAAAGTTGGAATAAGAAGATGATCATCTTGTATATACATATTAGACAAATGTCTAAAAAATATTGAAGTCATTTTCCATCATATCCTTCAATAATATAATCAACTAGCTGACTGTACCTACTTTATCTTCAATATTCAAAGTGAGTCATGATGAAGAATAGTCGTTCACAAGAATAAAAGTCACGACTACCCTGCTCATTATCAAATGTATAAGAAAATTATATGAAAAATTCTCGTACCAAACATTACCTCGTAACTGTAGAATAACCTATAACTAGGGCACCCCCTTTGTTTCTTATTATATAGAATAAAGGCAATGCGACCCAATCAAACAAAAATCCCCTTATCAAGAGTAATGATTTGTGTTGACCGATTGAATTCAATTCAAGAGAAATGTTGATTGCCTTAAAAGAAGAACATATGAATTTCAGAACTTCGATAGAAAGAATTAGCATTCAAGAATATTTCACATATCTAAAAAGACTAGCAAGAGAAATGAACTCCCAACTATATGAACCCCCAATACCATAAAAAAATACATTCAAGTGTGGCTTTGATCCACACCAATATGGATCAAGAAGACTTATCACTACTTGCACACATTGAAGCAACAAAAAGTATTATATCTAAATGAAGACCCGCTAGGTTGAAAACTTGAAAGGGCGACCTAGGCAAAATTTAGGGTGCAAAATCATAATAATAATAATAATAATAATAATAATAATAAATACCCGTTAGGTTGAAAACTTGAAAGGTCGACCTACGCAAAAATTAGGGTACAAAAAATAATAATAAATACCCACTAGGTTGAAAATCTGAAAGGGCAACCTATGCAAAAATTAGGGTACAAAAAAATGAATAAACCTCGCTTGGTTGAAAATCCGAAAGGGCGACCTTGGCAAAAATGATGGTGCAAAATTTAATGAAGACTTGGTAAGTTGAACATCCAAAAGAGTGGCCTTAATGAAGCCCGTTATGTTGAAAACCCGAAAGGGCAATCTAAGCAAAAATTAGGGTCACAAAAAATATAGAATGAAAGAAGATCAGTTGTTTGAAAATCTTAAAAAGGATGATCAAAGAATGTAGCTTACATACACACATCAAAGTCGAAGCTGAACATATTATGAAAGACTATGAATATAGATTGGAGCAAATCATATCTTCCAAAGTAGGTTAATAACATGATTGAAATTGTGGCATGAGTTATTAGCACAATTATTTTATGAAAAACTACTAAAAAATTGGGTCATTTACCCATATGAGATCACCTTATCTTCTTTTCTTTCTATGAATCTTTTTTTTTTTTGTACCATAGATTTTCTCATTAAATATTATTGTCTAAACCATCTTTCACTACTTTCTTGTGTTATAAATCTATTTTTTTTTTCAAAATGCATTTTTATGATAATCATATGTGGGGGCACATATTATATGAATATCAAGAGGTCAAAACTAGTATGATGTTACATGTAAGGCAGGGGCAACTAAAGAACAAGTTGATGATGTAATAAAAAATCTCTTTAAATATCAAAAGGACAATCACCACCATTTATTTGAAGTGGTGCGCATTTTTCATCCATGACTCAATGATCATGTTCGTAAAGAGGTGAAAGAAATAAAAAAAATTGAAAAAAAAAGTTGATTGAAAAAAAATTAAAAAAAAATAAGATGAAAATGAAGCAAAATGTTCATTCATTAAATGCATTCATTACATTTTATATTTAGTGGTTAAATTTAAAATTGAGACACTAACCCACACTCTATTATTTAAGAGACGGGACATTGACCCGCATCATCTGATTTAAGAGCAGGGATGGCTGACCCTCATCCTCTAATTTAAGAGCTGGGATGACTAGCCTTTAGCATCTGATTTAAGAATTAGGCCCCCCCAACAAAAATTTTGTTGATATATTTGCGGTTGAATTTTGAGTCCCATAGGAAGCTATTACTGAAAATACTAAATGAAGCCCATGTCACTCAAGATATCACCTTTGACAAATTTGGAGGCATCATAAATAACATTACTACTAACAGTCACCTAACCTTTATAGATGGCGAACTTCCCACGAAGAAAGAGGCCATAATAAAGCATTGCACATTTCAGTAATGTGCCTCAATCATATGATGTCAAGAGTCCTTGTTAAAGTTTTCGATGGGAGTCGTAGAGAAATGATGGGATAAATTGAACTCCCAATTCAAATAGGCCTGGTCACTTTTGAAATCATGTTTCATTTGATGGATATTGTACCCGCCTATAGCTGCTTATTGTGGAGACCATTGATCCATTCTATCGATGTGTTGCCATCAACCCTACATGAAAAGCTAAAGTATATGGTATATGACCAACTGATAACCGTTCCACCACATTGTACGTTGAGATGATAGAGTAAGCTTTGGAGATCGCCTTCCAAACACTAGAAATTGTGGAGGTTGTTTACGTTGAGATGACAACATAGCACCACATCTATCAAAACAACTATTATGGTGGTTAGATTCATGTTAAGTAGAGGACATCATCCATGACACGGTTTGGGGAAGAATGAAGAACGACTCAAAGAACAGATAAAACTTCATGAGAATAGAGATAAATAGGATTTAGATTACGAATCAACCAAAGTTGACAAGCAAAGATTGGCCAAACAAAAAAAAAAGAAAACAAAAAGGAAAGACAAAAAAGATTCATATTGCAGTACCTAGAGATGATCTTTTCATCGATGATGCTAATTGGGTTTGTCCATATGATGCAAAAACAAAAATCAAGAATTGGGAGACAATCAAGTTTCCTATAGTATTCAATGCAATTCTCATTTTTGAGAATAATTCATTCACATACGATTTTACAAAAATTCTACCACATAACTTTGACCATCTTACAAATCAAGCAATAAAGGATAATGAAGAAGATTATGAATTTCCCCTAGAATTGTTAAAATTGGTAGAAAAAGAAGGCGAGGCATTATGCCCCATAAGTAAATAGTAAAAGTGATTAATCTAGGAAAATAAGAAAATAGAAAGGAAATTAAAGTCGACACTATCTTAAATAAAGAAGTATATCATGAACTAATCGAAATCCTACACGAATAAAAAGATATTTTTGCCTCATCGTATCAGGATATGTATGGATTGGATACTAGCATAGTGGAACATAAATTTCCCTTAAAACCCAATTTTTCTTTGGTCAACAAGAATTAAGGAGAATAAATCCTGATATGTCATTAAAAATCAGGGAAAAAGTAACCAAAATGGACATTGGGTTCCTAGCTATGGCAAATTATCCCCAATGGATAGCCAATATTGTATCGGTGTTGAAAAGCGATGGCAAAGTTCAAATGTGTGTCGACTATAGGGACCTTAACAAAGCCAATTCCGAAGATGATTTCCCATGACCTCACATCGATATTTTGGATGACAATATGGTTCACAATTCACTTTTTCTCCTTTACGGGTGGTTGCTCACGATATAATCAAATCAAGATGGCAGTCGAAGACCTGAAGAAAAAAAACAACTTTCATCACCCCTTGGGGAACATTGTGTTACAAGGTAATGTCTTTTGGTCTAAAGAATGTTGGGGCAATCTACCAAAGAGCTATAGTAACTCTATTCCATGACATGATACATAAAAAGATAGAAGTTTATGTAGATGACATGATTGCTAAGTCACAGACAGAAGAAAAGCATGTGACTGATCTAAAGAAACTCTTTGAAAGATTATGAAAGTTTAAGCTAAAACTTAACCCCCTTCAAATGCACTTTAGGCGTACGGTAGGGTAAATTGTTAGAATTTGTGGTTAGTCAGAAAAAATAGAGGTCGACGCCGATAAAGTTTGAGTCGTTTTAGAAATGCCTCCCCAAAGTACAGAGAGAAAGGTTCGCAGTTTTCTTGGGAGACTAAATTATATTTCAAGATTTATATCACAACTAAATGCCACTTGTGAATCGATCTTTACACTTTTATGGAAAAATCAAACAGTTGTGTGGAATGAAGATGGTAACATTAAAACATAGAAAAGAAGTTATTCCAAAAATGGTTGTAACATACAAAGATTGACATGAGATGTTGTTGTTTCCACTACACGGGTATCGCACCTCGATATGCACTTCAACTGGGGCAACCTTTTTTTGCCTAGTATATGGGATGGAGGTTGTGTTGCCCATTGAAGTAGAAATCCCCTTGCAAAGAGTATTAATAAGAGCCAAGCTAGAGCAGTTGAAATGACTTCATATCAGTTTCGATCAAATGAATTTAATTGAAGAAAAAAAGGTTGGAGACCTTATGCCACGAACAATTATATCAGAAAAGGTTGAAAAGAGTGTACGAGAATGAGACTTGATGCTAAAAAAGATCTTACTAATTCAAAAGGATTATCGTGGAAAATGGATCCTTAACTATGAAGGCCCATATGTCTTGAAGAAAGTTTTCTCAGGTAGGGCTTTGATCCTCACGGATATGGATGGAAAAAATTTAGTCTTCCTTGTAAACCCAAATGCCGTAAAAAAGTATCATACTTAAATCATGAGTACCTGTTAAGTTGAAAACATGAAAGGGACAACCTAGGAAAAAATTAAGGTACAAACATAATAATGAATACCCGCTATGTTGAAAACCTAAAAGGGACAACCTAGGTAAAAATTAAGGTACAAAAGTAATAATGAATACCCTTCAGGTTGAAAACCTAAAAAGGCGACCTAGACAAAAATTACGGTATAAAATAATAATAATAATAATAATAATAATAAAATTACCCGCTAGATTGAAAATTTAAAAGGGCAGCCTAGACAAATATTAGGGTACCAAAAATATAATAAATATCTGCTAAGTTGTAAACCTAAGATGGCAACTTGGGAGAAGAAGAAAAACAACAACAAAAAAACCAATATATATATATACTCAAAAGGACACGATCAACAATATGAATCGGACTATAACGCAAGAATAAAAGTTGTTTACAATAAAACGCAACAGCAACAATAATTCATCTTAAAAAAAATAAGAAAAAAAAGAGAAGAGGACCAAGGAGAGATCAAATATATCATGTTAAAAAAAACATATAAGTGTTTTTCTCATCCATGATTTGAATGGTCGTGTCCAATAAAAATATTAATAAAAACCAATATATTCATTCATTCAATGATCGATAATATTTTATAAATTTAAAGCCGAAAAAACGACCCGCATGTCGAAGCCGGGAAAACGAATCGCACACGAAGTCGAGAAAACGACCCACATGTTGAAGCAGGGAAAACGACTCGCACCCTGAAATCGAGAAAACGACTTGCATGTTGAAGCCGGGAAAATGACTTGCACCCAAAGCCGAGAAAACGATACGCATGTTGAAGCCAGGAAAACGACTTGCACCCGAAGTCGAGAAAACGACCCGCATGTTGAAGTCGGGAATACAACTCGCACCCGAAGCCGAGAAAACGACCCGAATGTTGATGCTGGGAAAACGACTTGCACCCGAAGCCGAGAGAACGACCCGCATGTTGAAGCTGGGAAAACGACTCGCACCCGAAGCCTAGAAAATGACCTGCATGTTGGTGTCGGGAAAACGAATCGCACCTGAAGCCGAGAAAACGACCCGTATGTTGAAGTCTAGAAAACGACTGGCACCCGAAGACGAGAAAACGACCCGCATATTGAAGTCAGGAAAACGACTCACACTTGGAGCCAAGAAAACGACCTGCATGTTGAAACCAGGAAAATGACTTGCACTCGAAGCCGAGAAAACGACCCGCATGTTGAAGTTGGGAAAATGACTCGCACCCGAAGCAGAGAAAACGACCCGCATGTTGAAGCCGAGAAAACGACTTGCATGTTGAAGCCAGGAGAACGACTCGCACCCAAAGCCGAGAAAATGAAACGTATCTTGAAGTCGGAAAAATAACTCGCATCCTTCTAAAAAATTATTTTCGGACAAAATTAGGGTTGTTATCTTTACTTATTTTTACTTTGATTCTCAAGTAAATTCTAAGTAAAGAGGGGCAGTTGTTGACACCTAATTTTGTTTGGTTTTTATTAAATTTTTACTCTTTACTAAAAATGGAAATAATAATAATAATAATAATAATAACAATAATAATAAATATATAAATATATGTGAAGAAATTTAAAAATAAAAATAAATAATTAGGGCTATAGGCTATAGACAATCACAGGTGTTTCCAATTTGCCTCTAATTCCTATTCACACTCTTTTCTAAAATATATAAAAAAAATGAAACGAAATCAAAAAGAAATGAATTGATAGTCATAAAAGTCGGTATAATAATGATCAAATTAATAAAAAAAACCGAATTAATGAATCAATGGTAATAAGAATCAGTATAATTATGGTCAATCAAATGAAAATAAACTGAAAAAAAAAATAGATTAATGGTAATCAATTGACAATTATTCTCTTGTCTTCTGTAATCTACACCAAAAAAGTCTATAAATAGTCTACTACGAGAGAACATAGGAGGGGATAGGAATTGGGAGCACAATTGAGAGTACACAAAGATAAAAGAAAAGAGAGAATAATATAGAGAAAAGAGAGAATAAATTTTGGAATCAGGAGCGCTAGTAAATAAAATTTCCAGTGCGGTAAACATTTTTTTTCTTCTTGTCTATTTTTTTTTACATTATTATTGTTATAAAGTTTTTGTTTACTATTCTATGCATGTATGTTATAAACAACTTTTTTTTTCGTTTCACGATCAAGTTTTGGAATCAACTAATAAGAATCAATTTGATTGTTGTATAATCGTTTATTTCTTTATCAAATTTGTGATCTCTCATCTCTATTGTGTTTTATTTCTTGCGCGTTAGATCTTAAATTCTCTTATTATTACTGTCGTCGGTTCGCGTCACATATGCGTCGTTGACTCATGAATCTACTCTTCAATTTTTATCCTTTACGGTTTATAAAAAATAAAAAAAAATAGTAAAAGTGTTTCCTTAAAATAAAACGATGCACAAATCAATATATAACATACTATTCTTGTTATTATTATTATTATTATTATTATTATTATTATCATTGTTACTATTATCATCACTATTATGTTGTTAATTTATTTTGATATGTATATATATAAAGTATAACTAATAATAAAATTGGTCAACACATAAATATTTTCTACCCAAGAACTACGTGTATTTTGATTTCCCTATTGCACTTGGGGTTACGTAGGAGCAAGGTCTTCCCCTTATCAAATCATGTTAATAAATAAAAAAATTTCATTAATGTAAATAATTTAATTTTTTTTATTATTCTTTTTGGGGTAAAAATAAATAAATAAATAAATAAATAGTTTGTATGTAATTATTTATATGGTAACCATTTTAACGGACGTTGTAGGGTGATAATACTTTCCTACTCGTAATCGACTCTCAAATCCAAATTTTTGGTTCAAAAATATTATTTTAGGTTTTATCCAATTTTTCCTTTAATAAAAATAAAATTGGTGGCGACTCCTTTTACGCAAACAAACCGGATGTGACAATGGTAAGTTCTCAAAAGTTAGATTCTCTTTTACTTGGACCTTGTCTGACTCAATCACATATGAACGATCAAAAATGTACTTGCGAAGTTGAGACTCGTGAAATACACTATGAAGATCAAAAATATTTTTTTACCGACACATTTAAGAATTTGATAAGATCCTATAAACCGAGGAGTAACCTTTCGCATTTTTAACACCCGACCAACCCTTGTTGTTGGAGCAACTCTCTGAAATACATGATCACCCTCTTGAAACTCAAGGTTTTTCCTTCTTTTTTTATGGTAAATCTTTTGCCTACTCTAAGACGCTCTCATCTTTTCCTGAATCATTTTTACTTTATCAGTAGTTTGTTGAACAATCTCAGGTCCTAACACAAGGTTATCTCCTGTCTCGAATAAACATAGAACGTGTAACACCCCAAATTTTATTATAAACTATTTTATTAATTAAATTAGATTTTAGTTAATTAATTTGGTGCTAAAATTATTTTAGAATATATGTTGATTATTTTTATAATTAATTTTATTTATGTGTATTTCCTATGATGTGTTAATCTGTACATATTTGGTTAAATGAGTGATGTAAATAATAAATATTATATTTTATTATTTTATATATTTTTATAAAAACATAATAGTATATTAGCGTAGATATTTTAAAGAATAAGACATAGGCGATTTTACGTGTATATGTGAGTTGATAAGTAATATCATATTTTCTTGTGTGTTTGACTAATATTAAATGTGCACTTAATTATACTTAATTATTTCTAAAGTTATCTTATTTTAATTGTTTATTTTATAAATAATTATCTTGAGATAATAGTAATATTATGTTTAATATATTTAGTATGATTTAGTAGTTAATATAAAATATTGTTGTTATATTTTTTTTGTAATTTTGACTAATCTCTTATGATATATTATAATAACGTGAGTATTTTGAAAAATAAGTATAATTATAGGGATTAATTTGAATATAAGAGTTTGAGTTGCTAATAATATGTAGTTTTTTAAAGTTTAATTATTTTAATTATATTAACTACCCTTATTTATCAAATATTAGTTTTGAAATATTAGTAATTAAATTTTGTTAAAAAAATGTTGAAAAAATAACTTTGGTATTAGTTGGTTTTATTATAAAAAAAAAAAAAACAAATGTGTTTCATGGGTCAACTCCAAGTAAAACCTAATTAAAGAATAAAACGAAGCAAAAAATTGAGGAATAGAAAGGTATCCGCACGGTAGCTCCCAGGAGTAATTAGAACAAAATTGATACCTGCGATGGATAACTGTCTCAGAAAATTTCCTCAATTTTCGTCCAAATTTAAGTATGTTATTTTATATATTTAGTTATTTAATTAATCATAATTTTTCAGATTTTTAACAACCCCAATTTCTCTCTAAAATACCTGACTTCTCCGTTTGTAGAATTCGTTATTTTGCATTGTTCTCCTTCATCGTAAGTCCGATTTGAGTAAAACCAACGCCAAAACGATCGTGTGAAAAGTGGCTATATTATACACTGATTAGTTTTCTGATTTATGGTAAGTTACCTTAACCAAATTTCGAAATTTAGTTCTTTGAGTGTCTTCTCATAATTTATTTTTAACGTTTACCCATAAACTGCCGAATTAGATCGATTAAAGGGAAAATAGTGAAAGAACAAAAGTTGTTTGCTCATGGAATTCTATTCGTGTGTGAGAGAGCATTTGAATTCATGAGTATAATTTAATGTGAAATGAACGGGAAAGCCGTATTTCCCAACGATTCATTCAGGGTTCCCTATGTACGGCAGTAGCCCTTTGAGTGATAAATTGATTAATGTAAAAATATGGGAATTGTGAGATTAAAATATGGAATAGAAATATTTATAAGGTGTTGATTGATTTAACTTTGTTAAATGTGTGATATTTGATATTATTGTGATGTTTGATTTGTTTTTATTAAATGTGAGATATTTGATATTATTATGATATTTGAATTCAAATGAATTTGATGCATATGTTTGATTAGACAAATTTATGTGATGTGATAATAAAATATGGATGCATAGTATGATATACGTAAGTGGGATGATAATGCTGATTTTTTTTCGATGATAGTGATGTTATAAAATTGTGATGAGTTTATTTGATGATTACGATTATGTATGATTAGTGATGTTACAAAATTGTGATGAGTTTATATGATGATTATGATTATGTATGATTAATGTTGTTATAAAATGTTGGAAAACTATGACTTCTTTTGATTAATAATGAGAGAATAAGAATCAAATCTAACTAGTTCGACATAATTCCTATATTACTAATACAACATTCATACAGATCATACACAGCGGAAATTAAAATCACATACAAAATTATCAAGAAGCATACAAGAATAAGCAGGTATACAATACTGAAAATTAAAGAGAAGGGATAAGAAAGATTGCACCGAGATTTATCCTGGTTCAGCCGTTGATCTAACGGCTTACATCCAGTCCCGAAATCACAATATGATTTCAGCCCTTTTTGCTATAGAATGAATTCGAGTACTTTTACAGATTTTCCAGTCTTCTACACGACCTATCAATCTAACTCCCTTCACTCCTATCTTGTCACCACTTGATCCTTGGAGTTTATCCCCAAACTCACAAGATCACAGTAAACTTCCTCTTGATGATATCACACCAACAAGGATAGCCACCAGTTTCCAAACTAGATTTTCTACACCTTCAAATACAAAGAATTGTCTTTTACATGAAAATAGAAAAGTATCAAGATGTGTATTCAATCACTCTAGCATCACACAAAGAATTGATTTGCCAATGGATATTTTTGTGTGTTGAGAAACTTTTCTTTCAAAGTGTTTTTCAAAGGTGTGCAAAATTGAGAGCAAAAGATTTTGAAAAGTATGAAAAGTTTTGTGCAAGAGTTATGTTTAAAAATGATTGAAACATCTTATATATATTCAAGGAAAACACCAGGACAGTCGATTGCCTAATCAATTTTATAAAGGTTTAATCGATTGCTGCATCGAGTGTCGTATGTCTTGTGTTTCTGGAAACTTGAATTATATAAGCTTCACTTGATTGGACAATCGATTCATTTAAATTCTAAATCAGACTTGGGTGCTCTCTGTAACTCGAGAAATAGCATCAATCGATTCGTCAATCAAGTGTTATGATCAAAGTGACTCAGACACTTCAATCAATCAAGTTGACAATCGAGTGGACAATCGAGTTGGCATAAAACTGGGTCCTTTATGTAACTCGAAAATTAGCATCAATCGAATCGTCAATCAATTGTTCAATCGAGTTGACAATCGAATGAGCCTGTTTCAGACCTCAACTGTTTTTAACAGAGTCTATGTGCCAATCGATTGATGAACCATGCAATCGATTGTCTAATCGATTCCTTCAGAGTTTAGTTTGATAAAACGTGAATGAATGGTAAATGTTCATTGGCAAGGACTTAAGTGTGAGACCCTAGTGATTAGTCTACTCAACTTGATACTTTGACACCTAATACCACTATACATTTTTGCATCTTTCTCAAGTGCATCCTCCAACTTTGGTTGATTCCTTGAGTTGCAAGCTATTGTTCCATGTGTGTGGTGTCTTCATGTTTGCGTGAAATGTTTCTCAATTCAAAACATTAGATAAAGCAAATATTTCATATGTACTGTATGTTTGGGACTTAAATCAAAACTTGATCAGGGAAGCTCATGACTTAAAAACTCCCCCTTTTTGATTTAATGACAAACATACTGTTAACGTTGAAATTATTTTAAAATCCCCCCCTGAGTTTTGGAATGTATGATACAAAACAATATCAGCGTGTAAACAGGGTGCATCAATCAGAATGCAGATGCATTGTATATCAGAGTGATACGTGCATCATTTTCACAGACTAGCATATAACAGAACTAGCATATAACAGAGTCATATATTGGAGTATAATATGTATCAGAACATATGCAAAATATGTAGTATGTATCAGAGCACAATTATAATATGTATCAATCAGAGCATATAAAATATCAGATCATAACATATCAAAGCATACTAGCATATCAGATCATAATAGGTATATCAGATGCAAATAATCTCAATTAATCTCCCCCTTTTGTCATTAACACAAAAAGACATAGATACAAGAGGAAATTAAACAACAGTTTTGAGAACAAGACAAAAAACAACAACTACACTAAACCTAAACAATCAAAGACACTAGGGCTGATCCTCATTATCACCAGCAGGAAGAGGAGGAGGAGAGACCGCTGTATTAGCCTCAGCAGGTGTCTTCTCCCCATAAGAATCAAAACTGTCTACGTCGTCCGGGTTTGGTTCTGCATTTGATTGCCGTCCAATCTCTAAGTGCTCCTGAATAGCAAAAACATCCTTCTGAACAGATTCCAAAGAGGCTTGAAGCTTGAGAAGAGAGGTTTCCACTCGTTCACTGTGTTCTTCTTGAAATTTTAAGACCTCCATCAGCTTTGCCATGATATCAGATGGACCTTCAGCTGGTGCAGGTGCTTGGGCACTAGATTGGGCTTGATCAGCATTGGGTTGTGCATGATCAGCAGTAGATGGAGTCCTTGTCCATATGTTGTTCATGCGCCGAATCTGCATTTGGTTCACTATTGCTTCACCAAATGTAAGAGTGGTTTTGAGAGATTCTTCATCGGCTAGAGACACCTTGAAATGCCTCAGAATCCTCATTACCAGTTGGGGGTAGGGCAAGATGTGCTTTCCTTGTGCTGATTCCAACATGTTCAGCAGCACGATCCACGTCCAGCTCATCCTGAGCTCTTTGTACAGCCCCCACAGCAGGACAATGTCCAACCGCTGTACAACCGCATGGTTTCCAGCTCTAGGTACTAACATCCGTGTTAGCACGTACATGAGCAACCTGTGCTCAACCTTCATTTGGCCTGTTTGAAGAGTCCCTTTCTCAGTGAAACCTTCGATCATAAGTTCCTGTAAAGCAGCATGTTTATCTATAGAGTTTTCCCATCCTTCGTCCTCAGGAGCATCTTGTGCTCTTCCATCAATGGTATACCCACAAAATGGTAAACCAGACATCTTGAAAAACTCTTCAAAAGTCATTGCAATCCTTTTGTTTTTAACTTCAGCCGCAAAACCAGTCTTGGTCAGAATGTAAGTAGAGTAGAAGGCTCTAACTAGCCTTGGATACACATCCAAAGAACAGGAAAGAAAGTTTTCTAAACCATGAAATCTTAAATGGTTTTGAAACAAAAAACCATTTTTGTCAAAATAAGGAAAATCCAATGTTCTTGCCTCTTGGATTTTTCTCTTAATAAACGACTCAGGAACAGCTTTACCTTCAACAGGTTTCTCCTTTGAAGGCTTAACCTTCTTTGGTGGAGACGAATGATTTTTCTTCATCTTGGTTACTTCCTTCATAGCATCACTCAGCAGTTTTTCAGTTGGAGGAGCCTTCCTCTTTTTGATGGGTTCTGGAGTAGTGGCAACAACTTTGCCCTTATCCTTAGCCAACACCTTATGTGTAGGAATCGATACTCTCTTGGCCGGAGGTGAAGGAGGTGGAGGAGGTGAGGGTGAAGGTGTTCTTCCACTTGAAGTAGAAGAGAAAGAAGAGGAGCTATTTTGGGGAATGGTTTTAGAGGAGGTTCCAGCAGAAGTAACAGCTGATTTTCTACCGGTTTGCTTGTCGCGAGCCATTGAAGAACTTTGATTTGAGATTGATTAGATGCAGAAAAAGATTGAAGTTGGATGATTGGAATTTGATCAGGACGAAAATTTGATTGGGAAATCGAGTTAGGGTTTTTCCAGGTTTTATAGTACTGTAGAAAGACGATTGCCAATAGGATGTCCTGGAAATCTGGGTTAAAAGTAACTGTTACACTCATCCAACGGCTATAATTTTTCTCAACGGATATATGCCAATCGATTTTCCAATCGATGCTCGGGTTTTGATTAAAAAAAATCTCAAAAGTGTGAGTTACTTAGTCCAACCAGTCGCTTGTCCAGTCGAATTTTCAAACCATATTCCAATTCATCACTCGATTGACCACTCGAGTGACGTAACAAGATCTTCAATAGTCTGGCTTCTGAGATATCAACAATCGATTTACCATTCGATTGATGTGATGAAATCTTCAACAGTCTGGCTTCTGAGAAATGAACACTCGATTTACCACTCGATTGAAGAGATTGACATATATAGAAAATAAAAAACTGAGACCCAATCAATCGAATTTGCAATCAAATATCGCGTTTCCAATTTGACAAATTTAAGCACTGTTCATCAAACATTCGATTATGCAATCGAGGTTTTAATGAAGTGTTCCTATCTGGCCACAGGACACTCGATTTCGCAATCGAATTGGGTATATGGCTCAGACTTCATTAAGATCAATGATGCCAAGTTTCATTCTTATAAAGAAGAAACTATCCTTGGGCAAGGCCTTGGTGAAAATGTCAGCCAACTGCTCGGTTGTATTGACATATTCCAACTTAATCTTACCCTGTTGATATTGATCTCGAATGAAGTGATGCCTAATTTCTATATGCTTAGTCCTAGAATGCATGACAGGGTTCTTAGTGATATTAATAGCACTAGTATTATCACACATAATGGGCACTATTCCTAGATTGACACCAAAATCAGAGAGGTGTTGCTGCATCCAAAGGATTTGTGCACAACAACTACAAGCAGCTACATACTCAGCTTCAGCTGTTGAAAGTGCTACACTATTTTGTTTCTAGCTATGCCAAGAAACAAGAGAGTTCCCTAAGAGTTGGCAAGTACCAGATGTACTTTTTCTGTCCAATTTGCATCCAGCAAAATCAGAATCAGAATAGCCAACTAGAGTGCAAGTAGATCCCTTAGGATACCACAAACCTAGATCTTTGGTTCCTATGAGATATCTAAAGATCCTCTTAACTGCACTAAGGTGAGATTCCTTTGGATTGGCCTGGTATCTAGCACACATGCACACACTAAACATGATATCTGGTCTACTAGATGTTAGGTAAAGTAAGGATCCTATCAAGCTTCTAAACACAGTCACATTTACAGCTTTACCCGTCTCATCCTTATCTAAGTAGCAGGCTTGACTCATAGGCGTATCAATGGATTTAAATTTTTCAAAATCAAATTTATTTAAAAGGTCACTGCAGTATTTGGATTGACTAAGGAAAATGCCATTTTTGCTTTGTTTGATTTGAAACCCCAAGAAGTATGTCAGTTCTCCCATCATGGACATTTCAAATCTACCTTTCATTGTATTTTCAAAATCTTTACAAAGCTTATCATTTGTTGATCCAAATATTATGTCATCAACATAAATTTGGACCAATAAAATGTCTTTTCCTTGTCTTTTGATGAAAAGTGTCTTATCTACATTTCCCCTTGAAAAATTTTCTTGTAAAAGGAAATTGCTCAGCTTATCATACCAAGCTCTTGGAGCTTGTTTCAAGCCATAGAGGGCTTTTGTCAGTTTAAACACATGATTTGGAAGCTTAGGATCTTCAAAACCAGGTGTTTGACTTACAAAAACTTCCTCCTGAATGTCTCCATTCAAAAAGGCACTTTTAACATCCATTTGAAATAATTTGAAATCCATTATACATGCATAGGCAAGCAGGATTCTAATGGCTTCTAGTCTAGCTATTGGGGCATAGGTTTCATCATAATCTATTCCCTCTTCCTGGTTGTAACCCTTGGCCACTAATCTAGCTTTATTCCTAGTAATAACACCATTCTCATCCATTTTGTTTCTGAAAACCCACCTAGTTCCTATGACATGTTTATTCTCTGGTCTTGGAACAAGAGTCCACACTTGGTTTCTCTCAAACTGATTGAGTTCTTCTTGCATGGCTACTATCCAGTCATGATCCATAAGAGCTTCCTTAAAGTTTTTGGGTTCTATTTGAGAAACAAAGGCTGTAAGGTTGCAAAATTCTCTAAGGGATTTTCTGGTTGAAACTCCTTTTGAAATCTCTCCAATAATGTTGTCTATGGGATGGTTCTTGGCAAACTTACATTCCTTGGGTAAATCATCTTCCCTAATAGGTTCTACACAGTCTAGGTTGGTTGGAGGTACAGGTTCACTGGTTTCTATAGGTTCAGAATCCACAATATCATCCAAAGAGTTACCAACTATAGAAAGAGTGTTGTTCAAGTTTTCATCAAATTTGACATGTACAGACTCCTCTACAGTTTTGGTTCTTTTATTGTAGATTCTATAGGCCTTACTAACCTGGGAATAACCTAGAAAGATACCCTCATCTGCCTTAGGATTAAACTTACCTAGATGTCCCTTGCCATTGTTTAACACAAAGCACTTACACCCAAAAATCCTAAAGTAGGAGATGTTTGGCTTTCTCCCCTTGTATAACTCATAGGGAGTCTTTCTAAGTATAGGTCTAATGAGAACCCTATTCACTACATGAGTGGCAGTGTTAATGGCATCAGCCCAAAAATACTTAGGAAGATTAGAATCCTTAAGCATGGTCCTAGCAAGCTCTTCTAAGGATCTGTTCTTTCTCTCTACTACTCCATTTTGCTGTGGAGTTCTAGGGGCTGAAAATATGTGTTTGATACCATGATGTTCACAGTAGGTTTGAAAAGCATCATTTGGGAATTCACCTCCATGATCACTTTTTATGGATATGATTTTCTGGTTATTCTCATTTTGAACCAAGGCAGCAAATTTCTTAAAAGTTGAGAATGCCTCACTCTTATGAGTCAGAAAATATGTCCATGTGAACCTAGTGTAATCATCTACCAATACATAGCCATATAGGTTTCCTCCAAAACTCCTAACCTGAGATGGACCAAACAGGTCCATATGTACCAACTCTAAAACCTTCTTGGTTTGAACCAATTTTATAGGGGGGAAAGAAGATTTAACCAGCTTACTTCTCTCAAAGGAGTCACACAGCCTATCCTTAGAAAATTTCCTATTTGGGAGACCTAGCACTAGCTGCTTACTAACTAGTTTGTTCAAGTGGTCCATATGAATATGAGCCACTCTCTTGTGCCATAGCCAGCTCTCGTCAACACTATATAATAAGCAACATATATCATTTGCAGGTAAAGAATCAAAATCTATCATGTAAATATTATTAACTCTTTTACCTGTCAATTTCATACCTTCAACTTCCTTATGCTCAAGTGTGCAAGACATAGAAGTAAAGTGTACCTGAAATCCTTTGTCACATAGTTGACTAATGCTTAGTAAATTGTGTTTCAGACCTTCAACAAATAACACGTCCTTGATAACAGCAGTTGAGTTGTTTCCTATATCTCCAATGCCTAGGATCTTCCCTTTGTTGTTGTCCCCATATTTGACAAAACCACCACTTTTTAAGTTCAGAGACAAGAACTTGGACTTGTCTCCAGTCATATGCTAGGAGCATCCACTATCTAGATACCATGATTCATTCCTGGATGCCAAGCATATCTGCATGAAAAGATTCAAGTTTTGGATTTAGGTACCCAATTCAAATTGGGTCCTGGGGGGTTAGTGTCAAATGATGGTTCCTTAACATTCCAAATTTGTCTCCATCCTTTGTTGGCACGTTTTTTCAGTTTGCAATTAAACACCTTATGTCCCTTTTTGCAACAAAAGTGACATACAACCTCAGGGGATGGCTTCTGATTTGGTCTAGTAAAGTTATCATACCTTTGTTGAGATTTAACAAATTTCTAATGCTTATTGACATGCATGTTTTGTCTATAGCCAAGTCCAGTTTTAACATGTAGATTTCTTTGATCTCTAAGGAGTCTATCTAAGTTGTTTTTACCACTGTTAAACTTAGCTACATTACATTTCAGTTCATGAGTTTCCTTTTTCAATTTTTCATTTATGTCTTTAAGAGACTCATGCTTCAAATTAACCTCATCATACAACATGCATTTTTCTTCTAGCTGTTTTTTGTACTAATCAGTTGTTTAAGTACACTGACATATTCAGCATGTAGTTCATTAAAGGCATCATGCAGTTCATCATAAGATGGATTAGATGTAGTACTTACCTCACTGTCAGATTCTGAATCAGTGTTAGCCATGAGACACAAGTTAGCTTCTTCATCTTCTGATTCTTCATATGACTCTTCATCATTGTCGTTCCAGGCAATGTAAGCTTTTCTGGTTGAAGGCTGTTGATCCTTGCCCTTAGTCTTCATAGGCTTGTTTCTGTTTTGCAGCTTGTAGCACTCAGATCTGATGTGACCTGTTTTCCCACATTCATAACAGGTTATGACTTTGCTATCACTGGTATCACCCTTGTTGGAGCCTTTTGTCTTGGAATTCTGTGGTTTTCTTGAATGGCTTCCTTTCTCTTTCAGAAACTTCTTAAATTTTCTAACCAACATACCTATCTCAGGTTGTTCACTTGATTCACTTTCTGAGTTATTTGTGTCTGGTTCAGATTTCACTTTGTGAGATTGAGCCTTCAGTGCAAGTCCTTTGCTTTTCCTGTTTGATTGTTCTGACTCATTTAATCTATGTAATTCCATCTCATGTTCCCGAAGCTTTCCAAACAGTGTTGCTATAGTCATATTGGCAAGATCTTTAGACTCAGCAATAGCAGTTATCTTGGGCTTCCATTCCCTTGACAAACACCTCATAACTTTTCCAATTTGTTGTTCATTATCCACAACTTTTCCCAGGGCATGTAGATTGTTGATAATGTGAGTAAACCTTGTTTGTAGATCATTTATAGATTCATCTTTCTTCATGCAAAAAAGTTCATAATCGTGCATAAGTGTATTTGTTCTTGCCCGTTTGACATATGTAGTACCTTCATGTGTTTCTTGCAATGTGTCCCACATTTCCTTTGCAGTCTTGCAGTTTGACACTCTGAAGAATTCTTCTGCACTTAAAGCTGATGTTATAATATTCTTGGCTTTAGCATTGTAACCAACTTTCTTTTTGTCATCATCAGACCAATCAGATCTTGGTTTGATGATGTTGGATGATCCCTCAGTGCCTGCGATTTTGGGCACGTAGGGACCATTTTCCACTGCCTCTAGAATGTCCAGCCCACATGCTTCTAGAAAGATGAGCATCCTCTCTTTCCAGTACATGTATGATGTACCATTAAAGGCAAGGGGTCTGGTTAGAGATGCTCCTTCTCCTAGGAAATCTAAAGAAGTCATTTTCTTTTATATGAGTTTTTCTCTAAAAAAGTTAGGCTCTTGATACCACTTGTTGGAAAACTATGACTTCTTTTGATTAATAATGAGAGAATTAAGATCAAATCCAACTAGTTCGACATAATTCCTATATTACTAATACAACATTCATACAGATCATACACAGCGGAAATTAAAATCACATACAAAATTATCAAGAAGCATACAAGAATAAGCAGGTATACAATACTGAAAATTAAAGAGAAGGGATAAGAAAGATTTCACCGAGATTTATCCTGGTTCAGCCGTTGATCTAACGGCCTACATCCAGTCCCGAAATCACAATATGATTTCAGCCCTTTTTGCTATAGAATGAATTCGAGTACTTTTACATATTTTCCAGTCTTCTACACGACCTATCAATCTAACTCCCTTCACTCCTATCTTGTCACCACTTGATCCTTGGAGTTTATCCCCAAACTCACACAAGATCAAAGTAAACTTCCTCTTGATGATATCACACCAACAAGGATAGCCACCAGTTTCCAAACTGGATTTTCTACACCTTCAAATACAAAGAATTGTATTTTACATGAAAATAGAGAAGTATCAAGATGTGTATTCAATCACTCTAGCATCACACAAAGAGTTGATTTGCCAATGGATATTTTTGTGTGTTGAGAAACTTTTCTTTCAAAGTGTTTTTCAGAGGTGTGCAAAATTGAGAGCAAAAGATTCTGAAAAGTACGAAAATTTTTGTGCAAGAGTTATGCTTAAAAATGATTGAAGCATCTTATATATATTCAAGGAAAACACCAGGACAGTCGATTGCCTAATCGATTGTATAAAGGTTTAATCGATTGCCGCATCGAGTGTCGTATGTCTTGTGTTTCTGGAAACTTGAATTATATAAGCTTCACTTGATTGGACAATCGATTCATTTAATTTCTAAATCAAACCTGATGCTATGATTTTCTTTAAATTGAGTGAGCAATCGAGTTGGCCAAAACTGGGTGCTCTCTGTAACTCGAGAAATAGCATCAATCGATTCGTCAATCTAGTGTTGTGATCAAAGTGACTCAGACACTTCAATCAATCAAGTTGACAATTGAGTGGACAATCGAGTCGGCATAAAACTGGGTCCTTTCTGTAACTCGAAAATTAGCATCAATTGAATCGTCAATCAATTGTTCAATCGAGTTGACAATCGAATGAGCCTGTTTCAGACCTCAACTATTTTTAACAGAGTTTATATGCCAATCGATTGATGAACCATGCAATCGATTGTCTAATCGATTCCTTCAGAGTTGAGTTTTATAAAACTTGAATGAATGGTAAATGTTCATTGGCAAGGACTTAAGTGTGAGACCCTAGTGATTAGTCTACTCAACTTGATACTTTGACACCTAATACCACTATACATGTTTGCATCTTTCTCAAGTGCATCCTCCAACTTTGGTTGATTCCTTGAGTTGCAAGCTATTGTTCCATGTGTGTGGTGTCTTCATGTTTGCGTGAAATGTTTCTCAATTCAAAACATTAGATAAAGCAAATATTTCATATGTACTGTATGTTTGGGACTTAAATCAAAACTTGATCAGGGAAGCTCATGACTTACATAAAATTGTGGTGAGAATATTCAAGTACTCCTTATATGATGAAATGGTGATGATTTATAAAGATGATGCTCTTAATGGAGTAGTCTATGCTAACGAGAGGAGAAAATAAATATTGAGAATTTGTGAAGTGAAGATTATTTTGTCATCATATAGGTAGGGTCTGACAAGCCTAGTGATTCTTGGGAAGTACAACTGAATGAGCCTATTCGTGACGGTCTTCTATTGAGCCTTAAGGCGACATTAGACCTTGGAGGTATTCGGGTGGAGAATTCCTAGGTGATGTGACTTGGAGGTAGCACTCCAAGTGTTAGGAGCTACCACGCAACACACGTTTACCTTGACTATCACGTATATGTGTCTCGGGTTGAGTTGAGGGGATATATGAGGACAAAGCCAATTTGAATTGTCCGTCCACCGGGATGGTGGCACAGTATCAAGCCTCCTAATCAAGTACTTCAGAGTAAGAATGGTACCACATTGCAAAGTAGAGTCTATACTCATACATATCATTACATTTTATTGTGATTGTTTTGTTGTGATTAATATGTATCGTGTGTGGTGATAATTTCTCTTACACGAGTTGATGTTGTAGTGAAATTTATTGATTTTCCTTGAGTGATTTTGACTTTTTAATGTGATATTTTCCTGATGGAATGTTTGTGTAATGATACGATTCTATTATGATTGTTTGCGCGTTCTTCTTACTTGTATTATATTGTCATCATGATTTCGGAACTCACCACCTTCATTGTTTGTGTTTAACTGGCTTGGCCCTGCGTTTGCGAAATCGCAGTTGTTACAGGTTAATGAATCTTGAAGTTCAAGTTTGGGAGGAACCACACTATGATAGGTGATACCGAGAATAAGGGTTTAATTTGTATTTTACTTATTTACTTTGAAATGAATTTTTGTACAAAAATCTTAGAAGTACTAGTAAGTTTTTAAATTAAATCAAGTAATAATACTTAAAACAAGCTTATTGAGATTACTCTATTTTAATGGAGAAAATAAATTTAAAGTGTTCCTTTTAATTTTTTAGAAACTTGATATCTTAAGTTAAAAATAAAAGTTTTTATTTTCTTGGAAACAGACTTTTATTTATATGCCACAAATTTTATAGAAACATAATATAAATTATTATATATATTACTTTGGGGTTTAGAGTGTCACATTAGCGGTATCAGAGTAGTTCTGTCGAATCAGGCCGAGTGGGTTGAGTGTTGGTTTAATGTGAGTCAAATGTTAATCGTGTCAAGTGTGTTTTCTTGTGTATTAATTATTTTCACTACTATGGTTGTTCCCTTTATATTATTGTGTTATGTGATGTATGCTTTTGTATAATTGTACATATTTTTGAAGTTACTAATTAACTATTTAATATCTTTTTACTCTAACTGCATTGCGTTGTGAATTTTAAGTTCCTATTTAAGTGATTAAATATAATAGAAAATTATTTCTTAAAATTTAAGTTAATTTGAATTGTTGACATGATTGAGTTAATTACCTTTTGATTGGACTTGTGTTTATAACTTTGATTTTTGCTCTTTTGTTATAGTGGATAGTTAGAAATAAATTTTTCTTTTGATTGACTACTATATGTTTAAAATTATGAATTTAATGATACTAATTATCGATTGATAGACCTTGTCTTTAGAGTCATTACATGATTATAAAAGTTTCGATCTTGTTAATGAAGTCAATTTAAAAAGTTAGCAGTAATTTTGAAATATTAAGAAATTCATATTAGTAATAATAATAATTCTTGAATATTAGAAGTGGTAGAACTTCGAAGTTAAAAAAAAATAAAAAAATGAAAATAAATTAAGTGAAGGAGTTAGAGTTGACTTATTTTGTAAAATGAAAAATAACTTTTGTTTGAATTACTCTTGATTATTTAAAAAACAAAATTAAATTGAGTTGAATTTTTATTGTTTATAAAGTAACAATAATTCTATACTACTGATTTTATTTACTACTTAAAATAGCGGAAAATTTACACCATTTTTACTATGTGTTGTTTTTAAGAAAATAAAAAAGATTTGTTGTTATGTATGTTTGTGAATATTGAATAGTGGGTGTGTTGGGATATTTCCTTTAGAATGATTGATTGACTGATTCTGATATTATGAACTCGTTAGAGTTTAACTTGATATTAGAATTTTAGATTGTAAGAACTCAGTAGTGATTTATAATGGTACTACAAAAAATGGGGGGTCACATGATAAAATGTCTACTATTTAAGAAAGAGAAGAAAAAAAAAGGTTAAAAAAAATTTAATTTTGAAGTGTGGATTTTAATTTTAAATTACTTGAAAGTGTTGATGGTCTTATCTAAATGATTAATATTTTTATATTGTTTTTTAAATCAATTTAGGACATTCAAGGTTGGTTGAAATTTTATAGTTAAACTTTTAGAAACAAAGAATTGTGAAGGGTTTAAAATTGATTTATTTTATAAAAGGAAATATTTT
>JBBPBT010000460.1:3855174-3899949 GCA_037974875.1 Cicer bijugum | reverse complement strand
AAAGATTAGTGATTATTTTAAAATAATTTAAGTGTTTGAAATTAAATTTTAGAGTATTGATTAACCACTAAAATGATTTATGTACTACGAGATTTATTTTAGTTTTATGATTGTTATATTAACTTCGAGTAAAAATAGTTGCTTATTTACTTACTAATTGAAAAATCTTTGTTTCAATCTTTGTTAAATGGTAAAGATTGACCAAAAGAAAAGTTAATTAATAAATTAATTGTGATATATTTTTAGTTATTGGATTGCTATGAGGACATTCTTCGTCATGATGTCAATTATTGAATTAGTTATATGCATGTATATGATTATGTAAATATGAAATTGTTTGTGTTTTAAATGTTCTAATTCTTGGAAATTAGTGTATAGAGTTAGTGTAGTCGAGATCATTTAAAAGTGGAATAGTTTTATATTTCTTTAATCGAATTATTGATTATATATTGATGTTAGTGTCATTTCTTCTTTTGTTGTAACTAGTTATAAATTATGAATAAATTATTGGAAAAGTGTAATTAAGTAAGTTTTTAACTTGAATTAAGAGTAGGAGTTGCGGCGCCGCCTTCGCACCCTGAACTACATTAATGATACTTTTAAGTATCCATATTTGAATTTGAATAACTACAGTTATGGTTACCATAAGTAGTTGACTACATGAATAGGAGGGACTAGCTACCCTGATGATTCATCGTCAATAAAAGAGGCAACAATAACCTGTGGTTATTATTATTAAAAATACCTATTAATTTTATTTTTGAAATAATTAAAAACCATATTCTTCTATTACGTAATTTTGAGTCATTATAACTCATATGTGACATCAATGTCAAATGCTAACAACTCTTTCATGTGGCGTGAATTGGTACGAAAGTGTGTACATAAATTAAAGATTTAATTAAATAGGTTTGGTATCTTATTATTTGTTCTATATTGTCTCATTTGGTAAGGATCTAAGACGATGGTACGAGTTCTATAAATGAATATTGTGTATAAGACTTAAAAACTAATTTAGACTTTGAGTGTGTTTGAAATTATATGTGAATTTTTTGTCTTATTCCACTATGATTAGACACATTCATTCCAAAAAATAAATAAATAAATGAATAAATAAAATTAAGTGATTGTATGTCATTGAGTCGTTATATGTATTTCTCTTTGTAATTCTTGGACGTGTAAAATATTTTAAATATTTCTTTATATGCCTAACTTTTGTAAAATATGTAGAGTAATTGTTGTTATTGAAGTAACAATGTCGATTTATAAGAAAGGGGGGTTTGAATTGTAAATGCACCTTTTAAAAATTCTTGTTAAAACTTAAGAAAATAACTCAAGATTAATTTTGGTTATGAAAACAGAAAACGGAGAACGTTCTTGGTTTTAGTTGTAAACGGAGAACGTTCCTTGATTAGCTTTAAACAGAAAATCAGTTTATATTTTATCTTAGTTAATCAATTCAGTATGACAAATAAAGAGATAAGAAAGAGAATACCACACAAAGATTTATCCTGGTTCACCCAATGTGGGTTACGTCTAGTCCTCACGCTGTGAGATTTTGCACTAAGTGTTTGAAACAAAGAACCTTCTTGATCTTATAACACCTAGTATAGATCAACCTTGATCTATTTCAACCTATATTACTTTCCACCCAAAAAGCAATAACAACACCTATCTAACCTTGATAGGATGTAATCTTAAACAAACTATAAAGAAACTCTTATAGTTTGAGTTTTTACAATTGGATTGTTTTTGACAGAATTTGATATTTCTCAACTCTTGTTTGAGAATAGATTCTTTACAAAGGATCTAATGATAATTTCGCAATCTAATGTATGAATATATAGCAGTAGCTGCTTTGCGAAAGCAGAATGTATGATTCTCTATTTTGCAGAATTTCAAGTGTATGTGATTGATTTATGGATTTCTCAGCACTTGAATTTCTTGCCTTTGCTCTGAATATTGGCCTTCTATTTATAGGTTGTAGACGCACTGGATGGAAGTACAAAAGAGTTGTTGGAGAGGCTCTGCTTTTTGGCTTAAGGCAATATTTCAGAATAAATTTAATCCTGCTTTGAAATAGCCTTTTTAACTTTTTTGGTTTAGCATTTAAAGCAGTTTTGTCATTTTCTGACAGAGTCCTTGACATTTCTTCATTGATCTTGGATGGTACATTCTCTGTCTTGAGTCTTGAGTGTAGCTAGACAAGATTGGAGAAGAATTGCAAACTGAAACAGAGCAGATTGCAGGGTTGCTATTGTTGTGCAGAAAACGGAGAACGATAAACGTTCTTGGTTTTTAGAATGAACTTTCTTGAGCTTAAATAATCATTCTGGAGTTCCCGTTTTAATCATTCTGGATTTCCTTTGCAATTGTCTTGTCATATGACAAGATTGATTGAGCTTTCTTGACATTTGATTTTTTGGAGTTTACACACTCGTCATGACTTTTGTCTGTCTTTGAATCCTTTTAATTTTGAGATCAAATAGCCTTTTTGAGCTTGGATGAATCCTACTTGTTCCTTGCCATGTACTGATTAGATATGAATAAATTTCCTGGGTAGATTCTTTGTTAAGAATGTAGAAAAGGTTTGATCAACATGCTGTGATGAACAGTTTTTTGAAGCTGGAGATCATTCTCTGTTTTGATGCAGAATGATCTTGTTGTTGTTTTCTTTACTTTGCTTGATTATGTTCTTAATTAAATTTACTCAAAAATACCAGTTAAATTAACATAACATTTTAAAATCATGATTAATTAACTTTCTTAATTAATCTTTGTTTGTTTTCATCAAAACTTAAAATATAGAGTTTGTCTCAACAGTTATTATTTAAACATATATTCTTTTAAGAGAGTGAACTAGTGAAGTAATGTTTGAGAAGTTAGTTGAAGTCAAAAACATATTTGAGATATGTCTTATTTGATTCAACTGAAAGTAATAAGTGTTGTTGACTAAATTCACATGCTTAGTTTTATATATAAGCGATAATGATTAATCATAATATTTCTTTCAAATATTAAATCAACTAATAATACTTAAATCAAACTTATTGAGAAAATAAGTTTAAAGTGTTCCTTTGATTTTTGAGAAACATGATATCCTAAGTTAAAAATAAAAGTTTTTATTTTCTTGGAAAAAGATTTTTATTTATCTGCTGCAGATTTTATAGAAATATAATATAAATTATTATATATATTATTTTGGGGTTTAGGGTGTCATAGAAGGGTTCTACACCTTCTTCCATACAACGCCTCAAAAGGGGCCATTGCAATGCTAGAGCAGAAACTATTGTTATAGGTAAACTCTATAAGTGGCAAAAACGATCCCAACTTACATTTTGTTCCAAAACACAAGCTCTCAACAAGTATTCTAGTGATTGATTGGTTCGTTCAGTTTGATCATCTGTTTATGGGTGGTAGGTTGAACTCATCCCAAGGTTCGTACTCAAAGCGCTTTGTAAACCTTCCTAAAACTTATTGGTAAACCTAGGGTCTCTATCTGACACTATACTTGATGGGATTCGATGCAGCTTCATAATTTCTTTTATGTATAGGTCAACTAACAATTCCATAGAATAATTTATGTTTATGGGAATAAAATGAGCAGATTTAGTAAATCTATCAATAACAACCCAAATATTATCATACCTTTTTGGAGTTCGAGGAAAGCCTACAACAAAGTCCATAGAGATGTTATCCCACTTGCATTCAGGAATAATCTAAGGTTGCATCAAGCCTGAAGATTTTTGGTGTTCTACCATACACTTCTAACATGTCAAACAAGCATACACAAACTCCGCAACATCCTTTTTCATTCTAGGCCACCAAAATATCTTCTTGAGATCCTTATACATCTTTGTGGCTAGGGTGAATACTTAGAAAACTCCTACGTCATTCCTCTAAGATCAAATTCCTTAACTCATTTACATCGGGTACACAAATTATATCCTTAAATCTCAAAATTTAATCCCCACCCATTTTAAAATTCAGTTATCTCCCTTGGTCAATCAACTCTAACTTATCCAAAAGGTATAAATCCAACTTTTGACTCTTTTCAATCTCTTCTAATAGTCCACTAGTCACCTTCAACATTCCCAATTTAATACTTTCTGGTGTCACTTCACAAACTAAACTAAGGTCTCTAAATTGTTCCAACAACTCAATATGATTAACTATTAAAGCAAACGAACTCAAAATCTTCCTACTCAAGGCATCAACCACTACATTGGCCTTTCAAAGATGATAGTTAAGCTCAAATCAAAATCCTTAAAAAATTGCATCCAACTACATTGTCTCATATTCAATTCTCTCTAGTCAAAAAGGTACTTAAGGCTCTTATGGTCACTAAAAACCTCAAATCTAGATCCATACAAATAATATCTCCACATCGTAAGTACAAAAACAAATATTGCCAGTTCTAAGTTGTGGGTAGGGTAGTTCCTCTCACGAATCTTAAGTTGCCTAGAAGCATACGCTACCACCTTCCCACCCTGCATAAGTACTCCACCTAATCTTGAACCACACACGTCACAATACACTACAAAAGGTTCACTCGGGTTAGGTAACACTAAGATCGGTGCAGAGATCAATCACTTCATAAGCTCTTGAAAACTATTCTCACAATGGGTATCCCACATGACCAATTCGCCTTTACGGGTCAACATAGTTAATGGTAAGGCCAATATGGAGAATCCTTCTATGAACCTACGATAATAGCCTACCAATCCTAGGAAACTCCTAATCTCAGACACGAACTTACGTGTTTTCCATTCTAATACGATCTCCACCTTGGCAGGATCAACAACTATTCCACCTCGAGAAATTACATGTCCTAGGAAACTTACTTCCTTTAACCAAAATTCACACTTAGACAACTTGGAAATAATTGTTTCTCCTTAAGGGTTTGTGAGACTATCCTAAAATGTTCGATGTGTTCTTCATTAGTCTTAGAGTACACTAATATATCGTCTATAAAAACAACTACAAATGGGTCTGGGTAAGGATGAAATGTTTGGTTCATGTAATCCATAAACACTATTGGTGCATTAGTCAAACCAAAAGGCATAACCAAATACTCATAATAGCCATAATGGTCCCTAAAGGCGGTTTTAAGGACAACAGAAGACTTCACTCAAATTTAATGTTAACTTGATCTCAAATCGATCTTACTAAACACGCATGATCCTCCTAATTGGTCCATAAGGTCACCTATCATAGGTAACGTGTACTATTCTTGATTGTCACTTTATTAAGTTGGAGGTAATCCACACACAACCTCATAGAGCCATCATTCTTCTTAACCAACTACACAGGTACACCCCATGGTGACACACTAGGTCTTATAAATTGTTTATCTAAAATCTCCTCCAATTGCTATTTAAGCTCATACAATTCTAATGCAGACATCTTATACTGTGTCATGGATATTGGTCCAATACTAGTACAAGGTCAATGCTAAACTCAATCTCATGCTCTGGTGGTAAACTATTGACATCTTTAGGGAATACTTCAGGGAATTCACACACAATAGGAATATCTTGTATTACCACTTTTTCTTCAAAATCCAATGAAGGTATGATCATGTATAATTGGGCATCTTCTTTCAAGAGTGACTTCACTTGGTTGGCGGATATATTGCTATGTTTTCCCTCTCTTCTGGCTCCATGAATTCAATGGTTTTGCTAAAAATATCTACGCGGACACGGTTTGCAGATAGGCAATCCATACCGAGAATCACATCGACTAGACACAAAGATAAACACACTAAGTCAACTCGGAAGTCCCTTCCACACACTTGGATAGAAATATTGATACAAACACTAGATGTGTCAACAGAATTACTAGTTGGGGTATTCACAACCAAATCATACTACAAACGAGACACAAGTAGTCCTAAATGTCTAACACAATAAAGGAGTGTCACTTGTGAGACACGTATCTTGGATCAACTTGTCTTTCTAAGACGCTCCTGCACCGCTAATGGCAAAGACTCTTCCATGAGATTTAGGTCGGCTGGCTTAGGAACACTGGTTTTCCAAGTTGTGAAGTCTTCTTTGGGTAGGGGCATGTGTTACTGATGTGGCCCTATTGTTGAAAATTAAAGCAAGTAACTGCAACATCCCTGCACTCATATGCATATGACTCTGCTTACCACACTTGTGACATCGAATAGGAGTAGCTGGATCACCATTATTTCCACTATTATTGCTTGAGACTTGACTCTTGTTGTTTCTATTCACATTACTAACTCCTCGTCCATTGGGGTTTCCTATATCACCCCTATAACTATAATTGTTTTTGTTTCCTCCATTACCACTACTATTTCCTCTTCTAGCTGAAGAACTGTATTTTGATAATTCAGCAACTTCTAGATTTACTAGGAGGGAAGGAGTAAGGTTCTCCTCTATTATGATGCATAAACCTCTTGTCCTTCATGGTTAGTGTTTCGGTGATGTGTCTTTTCAGCATGACTATCCTCATCATAACTAGAAGGAATGTAACACCCCGACTTTTAACAGCGCGGGTGTATTTTTTTTCGAAACAAATTCATAAAAATTCCATGTCGTAACACAAACAATAAAAGTCATAAATAATTACATCATAATAAACAACCGACCAAAAATAGTTTGTTTCAAATCCATAAGCTCCATTGTAACAACAACATGACAATAAGGAAGGGAGAATAAATAAAATTCATAAATAAAACCCTAATGCAATGCGAGTATGTATATACAGCCAACAAGCACAATTCACACCTTAAAGCAATTATAATTTAATTGAATTACGACACAATAACAAACAACAACCGAGTATGTATATACAATCATCATAGTATAACAAACATGACTCGCGTGCCAAGCAACCTAATGCAATGCGTATATGCTAATGCGCATGAGACCTGATACTATACCACTACAGGAGTGGACACACAATTTGTGAAGGGCCAAGTCCCCATATATCCCCTTAACTCAATCCAAGACACATATACGCGACGGTCAGGACACTCTTGTGTTGCATAGTAGCTCCCGGCCTTAAGGAGTAACCCATTAATCCAATTAGGAATTTCCTACCAGAAATACCCTAAAGGTCTATCAGTCTTACCTTACAGTTTGACTGTATCCCTCCACAATTAGACTCATTCAATTGTACTTCCACAAATCACTAGGTTTGTCCGACCCTCCCTATATAATGACAAAATAATCCTCACTACAACCTACAACACCTAACTCATACTTACTCGATTATCACGACTCAATAAGTTTCAGTTTGAATTCACAATATTTATCATAATTTACATCATCTTATATGTATATTAGTCAATCACTATAAAGTCCCAATATTTGATTTACAACACTCACAATGCACAATCTAGTCTCATCAATCATAGAATAAGAAATCAAACAGGTGGTGCATTCAAGTAGTATCACAATTTCAATCAAGTAAACAAAAGCACTCTAGTATATATCATTTATACAATAACAATCAGTATAAGATTCCATAAAATCAACCAACATACAATCTTGAGATAAATCAATTCATGATAATTCTATAGGTTGCTAAATTATATTTTAGTCGCCACTATTACCATTCATGTATTGTTAATTAATTATTATTACTCAATAGGGCTCGACCTTACTTAGTAAGCCTCAGATGAATAACTTGAAATTTCAATTTGTTTATTTAATATGTTGCGTCTTTGCCTACCACCGTCTCTATTCATCCGTGGTGTAATAAAATAAGACAACAACAAAATTACAAATTAATTATTTGTTAAAAATAAATAAATAAATTGCATATTTCTTGTACTGTCGTCCACATATATATTTAGTATTATAAAATTTTATGATTCTATTAATATAGGAAAATTTCCTATTATTATGAATATTATAAAAGAAAAACAGAGTTATACATCTTTAAGAATTACAATGAGAGTATGATTTTTTATATTCAAATTGATGATATTATATTAATGAAATTAACAATGCTTACTTTTTCTTTTTGTCCGGTAAAATCTATAAAGCTTTGGATTATAATTAAAATAAACCAAAGCCTTTACACATAAAATAAATTTTAGACTCTTTGATATAACATAAAATTATAATTATAAAGCAAATAAATAGAATATACATCATCATATAATAATTAAAAACATAAAGAAAAATTATGCTCAAAATTAAAATAAATTAGTCAGGATCTAGATTTCATAATATTGATATGAAAAGAAACTATATGCAATTAGTACTTATTATATTTTATTTTAAAATAAATAAATTTTAAATAATAAACATGTGACTTGTTTTAGAACTTTAGATTAATTGAACATATTAGATTTAGCGGTGGACATAATATCCGGACCCGCCCGAACCCGACCGATCCAATAAAAATTTTAAATTAACGGACGGGTTTCGTCGGATTGATGGGTTGAACGGATGAAAATTAAAGATTTATATGGGTTTATGCGGTCGGGTTCGAATGAGTAATTTATATTAATATTATTAATTTTATATTATATATTAATATATAAATTTAAAATACACAAAAAGCCACAAAACAAAAAAAAAATAAAAAGACCAATTTATCACAAAAACACAACCACAAGGCAAATATTTTAAAAAAAAAAAAGTAAATAACAGAACCAACAGCCCAGCCCAATTCAAACTAAGTTGAAGTCAAATTTCAACATATCTAAAAAAATGCTGAATAATTTAGAAGGAAAAAAAAAAGTAAAAAAGTCTAATAAAGTTCAACCCATTTTTACCTACCCATACATAACCGACACCCGATCTACCCGAAACCGACATATCCGATTTAAAAAATAAACGAAATTAAGCCAATAAATCATATCCGTGGATTGGACCGGTTTCACATTTTTAGCCCGAAACTGCCCATACCCGCCCGACGTCCATCCCTAATTAAATTAATCAAACATGTGATGCAGTTCCCTCCATAAAGGTATATGAAATCTTCTTCCCCAAGAGTCAGCTTATGTTCCAGTTTAATGATTCTTAAAATTAAACAAGGAATCTTTGGCTTTCATCCAAAACAAAAACTCTAGTTATTTTCAATAATTTCAATAATAAAACACATGTTTTTGGGAAGATTAGGTGTCTCATCGGGTTGCTGGCACCCACTTCTCATTAAAAGTTTCGGTGGCCACATGCTCATGAGACTTGTCATCAAGTTCTTGACCCAGGCTAAGTAATTAATTTTTTAAATTTTTTAATAATCTCACTACTTTGACTTGATTGGATTTCGCCATCCAAACAGACCATAGAAACTCAGATATCTATAGCAAGATCCCTTCTTGATTGACGGTTTTAATCTAGTTCTATTTAGGTTTAATGTTTATGATAATGAAATCAACCAAATTGAAAAACATTTACATGAACACTAACCTGAATTGCATCTTTACCATCCAAGTGAACAACGAGATAGACAAAATAAAGGCAATCGTAAGCTATATATTAATTCATCAAAATATTATGAACCGCAATCCATACATATAAGAACAAATGTATATACAATAAAAGGTCGAGAAAGTTAAATTAACATCGTTACAAAAGAAAGGGGGTGTCTAATTAGAAATCAACCAAATCGAGTACAAGCCTTGGTTCTTGATATCAAAATGGTATTAGATCAATACAAACCATGACAACCTCCAACAAATCAATTTTAATATTAAAAAAAATATATATAAAATTAACCAAGACCTCAACCAGACTCAAATTATTAGTAATTCAAAATTGAAAAAAAAATTGAAAAAAAAAAGAAGAATTAAAACAAAAGAATAGATTCGTCAAAATGACAAGTAATCGATTCACCTCAAATAAAACTACTAATTTTATTATTAAGCTCGACTTCAGTCAACATCATGATCTAGATCCACGGAACCACGGTGAGGCCTAACACCACTAAGAGGAGCTGGGGAAGTAGAAGGAGAAGAATGAACAGAAGCCATCAAAACTAAATTCCCTTCACTCCATGCCCTCCTCATAGGATATGACACATTGTTACCCCTTGGCATTTTGTGTGTGCATAATTTTCTTGACTTGCTATGAAGTGCACAACCACAGTTACGGTGGTAAGGACGACGCTCTACACAGTGGTCGTAACCGGAGATACAACCTTCATAAATTGGCCGGAGAAACCCATCTGCGGCGCCGGTGGCCATGCCGATCGCCAAGAAATGGTTGTAATTATTAATTAATTAAATATTTCTTAGCTATAGTTAGTGTGACAATGTGTATGTGTGCACCCACCTATTTATTTCCCCAAAAGTTTTTAGTTGAAGACCTTATTACAAGGGGTGGTGGGCATTTATATAAGAGTTGAAATTATTTGTTAAATAGTTATAATAAAAGGGCATAAAAAAGGGAAAGCAAGAGAGAGAAAGAAAAGGAAGTTAGTTGATGGTAAACGAGACATGCGGGTTTTGAAGCGCTGTGAGAGGCGTGTCTTGTGGGTCAGTTCCAAGACCAAGTACAACACACCAATTGATGCCTACTTGGTTGGATTCTAGTTCGGAAATAATGTAGTAACTGTTTCGTGTTGAATGAAAATTTGTAAAACCAAAAAAGGGTATTGTTGATGTAGATTTGTTGTATGAAGAATAATAGTACAAGTCATAAAGTTTTATAGTTTTATATCCTTATTTAATTTTTTTATACTATTTAATATTGAACTGTCGGATTACTATTGAAAGATAAAACTAGAGACAAAAAACAACACTTTGGTAGCCTTTTAAATATCAATACCATGCATACATAATAAAAGAAAACACTGTCATGAAATTAACTAAAAAAAGAGAAAAATAGATATTTTTTGTGTAAGAATTTGCCTCATTAAATGTGTTTATAAAAACTTAATGAGACAAAAATAATGAGAAAAAAAAAGTGCAGAGCACATTAATCTCTCCTATTATGAAAGTAATTATATTAGAGACAATATAAATCTTCTTTTTGTATTAGTTGCTCAAAAATTTTGATTAGTGGAGTGTCTTTGTTAAAAACAATTATTTGATCTCTTTTGTTATACTTATCTACAAATTAGCAATGTGTTCGATATTATTCTTATAGAGTAATTTTTTTTTTCTAGAAGATAAATTGTAACACCCCGATTTTTAACAGCGCGAGTGTATTTTTTTTTTTTACAAAGAAATATTTTTGGATGAATATTTAAGTCGTAACATAACGACAAAGTTAACAAATATTTACAAGCAGCGAAATAATTTTTTTTTTGAAATAAAAATCCAATGTATTCAAACATCAAAATACACCAGGGCTATGAGGCTTATCGATCATAGCTCATATCCCTAGGGGTATTCTCGACAGACCTGTACAAAAGCACTGCCCCAAGAATTTTAACTTTCCCCACGTTACATCAAAAAGTGGAACATGGACCCATCAAAAGAAAAGACATCAACCAGTTTAAGCATGTGATAGTGTTTCAGCAAGTTTACTGAATCGTTGCAAGTAATAATAAAACGGTAGTACCGAGTGTCGAACTCAAGGATTGCGTTTTACTATTGAATTATATTTGATTACTAAAATTGAACAAAAAGGTTCCCAAGTTGATTGAAATAATGTTTGAAATTAAGAACAATAATAAAATTGATCTTTTATAATGAGAAAAATGTCACGGATGAGTTTCACTTCGAATCCAGCCTTGGTGTCTAATTTGATCCTAGTTAATGAATTCATTTATTGAATTATTACCGAATTCTCTTTATTATTCTTGCCCTAATGTCTTAGTGACAGAACCTTTAATTCCAAAGTAACCCCTAATTCCTTAGTGGATTTAAGATTTGAATTAAGCATTACCGTATAGAAATTCTCTTGTAAATTATTGTTTTGCAACTAATTTAATTGGTTTCATGACCTGCATCTATCCCTAGACTACAAATTCATGAATTTCTCATCTCAAGCATTCGTAAAGTCCACTTCCGTTTCAAAATACAAATCGTAGAACATTTATTGTTGATCAATTAGGGTTTAGTTACTCATGACAGAGATACAAAAGATAAGGATTAAAGAAGAATTACAAGAATGATTCATGGATGATTCTTGATAAAACTGCTTCAATGGCGTTAGAAACGGCCGTCTTTGAGTTTCTATGCTAGGGCACAAGTCTCCCAAGTTCCCAAGAGTCAAAAAGATCCCTAAACAGTAAAAATTTGCGTTTTTATGATTGCTGATGCGCGTCATGCGCCCCAGGCGCGCAGGGCGCGCTCCAGGCGTGCATTGACAGAACTGTAACATGAGAAATGTGCTCCAGACGCGCAGGGCGCGCTCCAGGCGCACAGCATCTACTGTCTGACGTATTTTGCATTTTGCTCATCTTTCGAGTCTGAATTTGGTCCCGGTGTCTTCAAGAAAGTTGTAGATATGGATCTTAGCTTTCATTAGCACTTGGATTGACTCCAATTGGACATCTAGAACTCCAGATATGGCTGAAATACTCCATATAGGTCATGTTGATTTCTCACCAAAATTCAACACTGCACTAAAACAAAGTAACAACGCAAAACTACGAAAAATCTCTACTTAATTAAGCAAATAAGAACAAAAACATTTCATTAAATCAAATAACTAAAATCAACAAAATATATTAAATAACTCATTAAATTAACTAATGATTAAAGATAAATAAGACTAAAATCAATAAAAAATTATGCATATGATGAAGAGTCGTCAGCATGGATACAATTTTCCAAAATGAAATAAATACAATCACAAAAGAAAGACATCTAGTCCTTATACAACCACCTAATCTGATCATGCTACAAAACTATAAAACTCGGGTGATCTCCACGCTCCCCGCAAGATCCTCCTAACACAGCTTCGGTCGGGTTTGTCTAACTATGTGACCATCTCCAGGGTACCTACTGGTAGGACGATCCTGGTTCTCATTTGAGGGCAAAACCCAGATTTTCATAATAATTGTAAAGGGTTACCAACCGAAATTAACAAACATCATATAACAAAATTCTTATATTTTCAAATGCTCAAAAGAACCTTTCGTCTTATCATACTCCTCGAAAGGGTTTTTTATATGTCCGAAAATGCATAAACAATGTTGAAAAATGAAGTTTTGACAAACTGCATTGTCGTAGCCGAATACAATTGAGAAAAGGCATATTTTCAATTCTAAAATGGCTCTTGAATCAATCAACACTTCAAACATTAATATTATCAATTATGAATACATAATACCAAATTAATCTCCACAAATTCACACCTCATTCACACATCGAATATTCATTAAATCAATTATGAACACATAAATACATCAAAATTTAATCAACCCAACTTCACACCTCAAAGCAATTATGATAAATCACAACAACAACCGAATATGTATATACAATTATTAAAGTATAACAAACATGACTGGCATGCCAAGCACCCTAATGCAATGAGTATATGCCAAAATGCATCATTCCATAATTCCACACCAAAACCCTCCTCGAGGGGTCTAAATCATAATTGTACAGCCTCTCACAGACCAGTACTAATTACCGAGGTGCAATCTCTCACGGATCAGCACAATTTACTAGAGTGCAGTCTCTCACAAACCAGCACCACATACAAGAGTGCAGTCGCTCACAGACCAACACAATTTTCTAGAGTGCAATCGCTCACATATCAGCACATTCTAGAGTGCAATCTCTCACAGATCACCACGACGCGACAATCCCCACAAGGATAAGGTGAACCAACAATTCACATGGCATCATCCCGTGGCCCATCACAGTCACCACTATCACCATGGCCCCCATCGCGGTCACCTTGTACTATGAAATACATGAGCATACTCTGACTCTTTTCACCACAATCATTAAGTAAATGCAGCTATTAAAAGATTCCCCATTTTTAATACTCATTTAACACTAATGATTTTTCAAATACAACACAGAGCATACTCAAACATATTTATTCACACCAATTTCAATTTCCACAAACACACATAAATCACATTTCTAAATTCAATCCACACATAAATTGAATTAAATTCACTTTCCATCAATCCACACATAAATTTTTTTCTCAAAAATTCATAATATTAATTATGAACACATCAATTTCACCAAACATGAGTCACTATAATTTTCAAACATTAATCCCCCATATTCAATCTCCAAAATTTTCAACCGTAAATCACCACAACAACATTAATATATCAGAGTTTTCCTCACCACTAACTCGGTGCCAACGGTCTCGATTCCTTTTCGAGACTCAATGAGCTAATTACATAAACATGAATATTTATAACAATTTATTCACAATAAACTAATCCACACACAACAAAATTCCTAAAATTAAATCTTTCTCACACACCAAACTTTTAAAATCAAATAATCTATATTATTTACTTAAAACTAAATAAAATAAATATTGTCCAAATTTCACATTCACATACTCGACTATTAAAGCACCGAAATATTTGAGTTAATAAAATACTATATAAACTTTTTTCTTTTTAAACTCAATGAAAGAGTAATTAAAAGAGTAACATTTTAAACTCTAACCATTTTTAATTTCAATCTGTCTATTTGCTCAAACTCTTTAACTTTGTTAAAATTTGAACTTTTTCACAACTTTAACAACTCTAAATTTTTCGTAAAATTTCAACTTCAGTTCAAACTCATTTATTTGAAAATAGCTCATTACGTAACTCAAACACATCAAATTTAATTACCTCCAATTCACACCAAATTAAATCAATTCAATTCCACAACACGCATATATCACCTCAATTAAATTTCAACAATTCAAACATAACTCACCAAATTTCAAAATTCCACATTTTTACACACAAACCACCAAATTTCATCAATTCATTTTCAACAAAATCCACAAATAAATCACATCTAAAAAATTCATAATAATAATTATGAACATATAAATCACACAAAGCTTGAATCACCACAAACCACACCTCAAATTTAAATTCCACTAAATTACACGTAATCACATTAAATTAATTTTTCACAAAATCACACCTCAAATACATCAAATTTCTTTTCCACAAAATCACAAATAATGTCCTAAATGCAAACTAAAAGTTTGGAAGGAGCCCTTACCTTAACGATAGCTCTAACACACAATTACGGTAAAATTTAAGTTCGTGACGTCGCTTCGAAAATTAGCTCACTAGCACCGCAATGGGGCAATGAACAACTTTCCCTTCTGTCACTTCTTGAAAGGAAGCTTAGATCTAGAAGAAAAATGATGATTTATATTTGTTGGATTTTAAAATCACATATATATTTATATATAAACTTGAAAGAGAGAAAGAGAAAGAGAAACTCACGGGAAAGGGAATTGGAAAAATTGCTTCCTTTCTTCCTTTCTTCCTTTCTTAAGTATATGTATATATAAAAAAATATATTAAAATAATAATAATATATTATAATAATAATAATAATAATAATAATAAATATCTAAACAAATATCTAGATATTTTTATAAAATTCATCATTACGTTTGTCATTTCACATCACATCACCAATCACTTTTTCAGAAAAATATCTACTTTCGCCGTAATTCAATAGGCAGAAGAATTTTTTTGAAAAATGCTGCATCTCAGAATTTTTTTTTTTCGACAAAAGATTCATCAGATTTAAATAAATTTATTTATCGACAAATAATTTTAATCTGGTCTACAAAAAGATATTTTTGGCATTTAACTCACAAAATATCATAAAATTGGCTAAAAAACCTCAAAAATTCAACACAAAATTCTCAAAAATTTATAAATTAAAATTTAAAATTAAGAGTCTTACACAAATCATATAGATCACTTATGTATGTTGACTCGGACGTTAACAAAAACACATTCTTTAATTATTTTCTTTGTGTAGTTTAAAATTTGATTACGAGGGTTGGACAAATAACATGCATATCAAAAGTAATAAAAATCAAATATCAAAATATGTACAATAAACTAGGTAAAATGTGGTCTCTAGATTGAACTAACATATAGTACTTCATAATCAGTTATAGTTCTTCATCTTTTAACCAAGTTCTAAATCGATATTTGTTCACGTCTAGTGGTCTTAGAGCCATTGGAATGCACAACAAATATGATATGTACATATCAAACAATATTAGCACTTTTTATATATAAACTTCATGATTCAAATAAATATTTTTCTCATACTCATTTTATAATCTTAAACAAATCTTCTTTTAAAAATACTTAGACAAATTATGTCATTTCTTTGTCCCTCATATATAATATATTTACTGAGAATATTACACAATATACTTCTAGATTATTTGAATGCACAAAAATAAGTTATATCATATTGTTCATATATATTCAGCCTTGCATCGATATTAAACTTAATCAAGTAATATTTTTTTTTCTAGAAGACAAACCATATAGATAACTTCAGTATGTTGACTTGGACGTTAACCAAAACATATTCTTTATTTTCCTCGTGTAGTGCTAAATTTCATTACGATGATTGGACAAATAACTTGCATATCAAAATTAATAAAATCAAATATCAAAATATGTACAATAAACAAGGTAAAATATGATATGTACATATAGAACCATATTAACACTTTTTCTATATAAGCTTCATGATTCAAATAAATATTTTTCTCATACTCATTTTATAATCTTAAACAAATATTTTCTTAAAAATACTTAGACAAATTATATCATTTCTATGTCCCCCGTATATAATATATTTACTGAGAATATTACACAATACATTTTTAGATTGTTTGAACGCACAAAAATAAGTTGTATCATATTGTTCATATAAATCCAGCCTTGCATGGATATTAAACTTAATCAAGTATGAAAAAGTTATTGAATTCTCTTCAGGGGAATATGTGTCTTCAAAATCAATGGTACACTTGTACCAATACAATTGAATATATATATTTCATCATTCTAATTTTCATTTTACGCAAAAAAACAATAATATCTAATTTGCTTCACATCTTCGTATGTGAGAATTTCATGTCCAAAAATCTTTCACTTTGCAAAACGAGCTTTATTTCAGTTCAATGGTTTCTTTATATTTTTCAAACATAACTTTGTCAATAATATTTAATAGATTTTGGGGATGATTATTTGATATCATCAAATATAGCGTTATTATTATATGTAAAATATGGTCAATGTTGACTTTATTTCTATTCCATCACGTTCCATTCATGATATAATTGATTTAGATCTCTTTATTTTCATAAATTTCAATTACTTTATCAATTCTTTTATGTACTTTCATATCCTCATTTGGGCCATCTTTCTTTAAGCTCATTTGCATGTTTGAGAATTTATCAAAAACATGATGAATAACAATGGATTCTCTCTATAATGCATTTCGGTAAATTGAATATAAATTTTAGTTAGATTGAAATGGATTTTCATGAATAGACTTTGAAAATGAAGGGTTCACGCTATAAATTTTTTTGGAAAGATTTCCCTTCTTTCCTATTTCAAGTGTGTTGAATCGCAAACGTTGGTTGAGTCGCAGAAGAAAAAGAAATGTATGGTATTTGATTAATTCATTTATATTGACGATTTATTCAAATAGGATACCCGATTTGGTGCATTCTTAAGGAAATATGATTGAGTGATGAATCAATTCAATTAGATCAGATTTGGTGCTGATGTAAATTCTATGGTGCAATTGTTTGAGATATAGTAGGTGTAAGACTTGAGTTACAATTAATATGTACTTGGTATTTATGTGTTGGTGCATAATTGCAATAGCCTTATAGTATGCAATGGTGTAAATTTAACTAGGTATATTTGATTAATCTTGAGATATTTTGGTGTAGAGGAGTTTCATATGACTTCATGTATTAAAATGATGTATGGTATTTTGTCCATTTTAGATCGTTGCTAATAAATTCTTAATTATAAAAAAATTGAGTGATTGATTAATTTTGTGAAACATGTTTAATTGTAAAACAACTATAAATCCCTAAAACCAAACAAATGGTGAATGTTTAGTCCGAACCAAATATGGATAAAGTTGATTCGACACATGTGTGTATGTTATTGTGTTTATATGTTAGATTGGATTGTGTTAAAAATGACCACTAACTAATTTTTATTTAGGAATTTGAAGATGATGTTGGATATGATAGTGAAGATCATATCATAGATGAAGATACAAAGAAAAGTACAAACAAAGGTGTAGGTGGATATGGTTTTGATAAGACAACTACTCTGAATTGTTTGGAAGACAACCTTAACTTTCCAAGAATAACTCTAGGAGATTTAATAAAATACCACTTTTTGGATGTTGGTGTGGCGTTCACATTTTATAATTGGTATGCTAGTTTCCACGATTTTGCTAAAAGAAAAAACAAAGTTATGAAAAATAAAAATGGTAAAATAATGTAAAACCCGTAGAAAATAAATTATTAATTAAGTATATTTAGTTATGTTTTGTAATTAAAACATGTTGATTATATCAGTTCATTTTATTCATTAATAAATGTACAAAAAATATTTTTTACGATTGAAATATTTTATTTAGTCTACGTGTAAAAATAGTTAAAATTCGAGATTAAAATTTCTCAACGTTTGAAATTGACAAAGAGTTTTGCCACTTTCAAATTTTAAAATATATTTGATTTCGATGAAATTCCTTATTCAAATTTTTGGATGATTTGAGACTTGATTTATATATGAGTAATATTTTTTGAGTAAATAATATTAAATTTAACTATTTTAATAATCAAATTATTTATGTCGTAATAATAACTATTGATAGATACTTTACGAGTGTTAACAGACGACTAGATTTATCTGCTAGCTAAGTTGCGTCTGGATAAATAATTTCTAAATATTAGAGGAGAATTATTTAATGAGAAGTTTGTAGAATATTTAGAGGAATGAGTGGTTAGGATTAAATCCAATTATTATCTAATCTTGGTGACCAAGTTTCACCTTTTGTTAGATTTAAATAAATAAATAGAAAGAGTATCCAACACTTTTTAAAGAAAGTTGCGACACCCTGTTCCATTCTATATTTAAAACAATTTTTAGTTTTCAATTATTAAAAAACTAAAGATTTTTTGACAAAAACAAATTAAAAAATACCTGAGACAACGTAGATGCCGCACAGTACGTAGAGGATATGAGGGTTCTCAGAGTAGAGGTGATGAGAGTTCGTAAATTTGTTTTAAAAGTAAATGATATTTATTTGAAAGCGCATGTATTTTACAGCGCTTGTACAAAAAGCGCTATAATAGGTAGTTAAATTGAATGAAAGCGCATGTATTTTACAACGCTTGTACAAAAAGCGCTGTAATAGGTAGTTAAATTGAATGAAAGCGCATGTATTTTACAGCGCTTGTAAACAAAGTGCTATAATAGGTAGTTCAAATATTTGAAAGCGCATGTATTTTACAGCGCTTGTGAAACAAGCGCTATAATAGGTAGTTCAATTGTTTGAAAGCGCATTTATTTTACAGCGCTTGTGAAAAAAGCGTTGTAAAATAATACGCGAAAACGCTTCATTTTACGACACTTTTGTGAAAAACGCTGTAAAAAGAACGCTGTTAAATGTCATTTTTGGCGCAGTGAAATAAGTTAACTTGAGAAGATGCATCAATGATGTCGTCAGCTGACTATCCTAAGAAGGATGAGGCAACACGATCAAACAAAAGGAATGTAGTGGATCCGGATTGATCAATAACCTGCAGGTGCACCTTAAACCTAATGATTTGATATAAAAAACAATAAAATGTCGAACAAATTTTAGAATCTATATAAAAAAGTTAGTAATGAAAAGTTTCAATTAACATATACTTATAGGTAGGGCTGGACAACGGTCGGATATGGTCGAAAACGGGCCAAAATGTCCAAACCGAAGACAAACTAAAATACTACAAATTGGGACCGATGCCGACCATTCAAGTCATCGGTTAGTTCGGGTGGCGGGTAAAACGGATTACGGGTTGAACGGTCGGTTTGTTACGGTTTTGTTTTGTAAACTAGAAAAAAGAAATATGAATCTTATTTTCACCCAACCAGATGGGGAGGAAAACATTAAAAATGGCAAACTCAAAGAAGAATTCCAATAGCTAGAGATTTTAACAAATCCAAGAGGGAAGACTTGAACTAATCTTAAATAAAAAACAAAAAACCAAAAAGCATTAAATTTTCAAAAAAAAATGTTTAGAGCTTTTTTTACTAATGAAAAGTAGTTGAAACTTCAAAAATATCAAACATGCAGAGATTACACACAAACATACTCGAACAATGGAGCATCGTTCTTGATCCTTGCTACAACTACAAAGAGGTAAACATTTGAAAGTTGAAAACATTGTCACCAAAATCTTCTTTGAACCAAAATTTCTATCTTTTAAATATGTAGTGGAAATAGATGTGTGTAGAAGCAAAAACTACAGTTCAACCTCGAAAAAATGTGGCTATGGCAACTAATGGAGAAAATGCCCTTTGGCTTCTCTCTTTCACACTCAAAAGTCTCTTTGCTTTTAAGTTTTACTGGATCTGTATATCTAGTGTTACACAACGGTAGATTAAAGGACTTAGAGAGAGAAAGTAAAGTTGAAGTAATTAATGTACTACCAAATACCAATAAAGTGGAGTAATTAAGATTGGTTCAAGGTTCAATGCGTTAGGGACTACAGAATAGTCGTATCTGCCACAACAAATAACACACGTGATATGTATATTGGCGGTCGGGCTCGGCCCCCGATGGATTGGAATTAGTAATCCGAACTCGCCCGTCAGAACTCACTACAAACCGATTTTTTTAAAATTATGATCCGAAAAACCGATTAAAACTACCCGATTACTGTTTTTCGGTTCGGACACCTCGGGTGCGGGTCGAAATGAATTTTTTGTCCACCCCTACTTATAGGTATTAGTGTACCTTGGAATTGCTACCCCTTTTTTCTTACAATAATCAGAAATAATAACTCTGTCCAACTTGTTGGACCTTTCTGAAACATTTTCTTCATGAATTGTAGAACCAATCAATATCCAAATCAACAATCGATGACCTTTGCAAGAACAAAGCCAAAGTACCACTGCAAACAAACAATCAAATCATCTATAACATATAAAGAATTTGAAATAAATAAATAATTAAATGAACAAATAGTTATTAAATAAATACATACAAATGAATAAATATATAAATACGAAATAAATATACAAGTACATAAATAAAACTTAATATTTTTACCGAGTTATCTTATATCAAATTCAAAATTGTCATCATTTGTGTTTTGATTATATTCTCATTTAATGACAGACTAATATCACCGATAAACTATAAAATAAAATTATGACCAACATTATTATTTAAAACAAAAAGTTAGTAAAATAAAATTATAATAACGAAGAGAAGAAGAAAATCTTTAAATTTTGAGATATTAAAATGTATACAACTTGTCATCAATAGTAGAACTAAGTACTTCTCTAAAAAAAGGTACAAATTCAAAATTTTATGTTGAAATAACATCAGCATCAAACTTCTCAATCTCACTCATTCCTATAAAGTTCAACTAAAATTTATGTGAAGTTGTTTGGTATTTTGGATCAATCCTACCAACTAAGATGTTTTTTATTAGATAAGTAGATCCCTCGTCAATTAATTCATTGAATTGAGTGATAAGCGTGTTATTCACAGTTTCATGAATGTATATATTTTTTTAGATATAATAACATAAATAAATATAGCATATAATAATTTATAGTTTATAAAAATATGTTTATATAATCACAATGTAATGTAAAATATATAATTGTATGTATCAAACATTTTCATTAAAAAAATCATATATAAATTTATTTTCTTATATCACTAGAAAGGAGGTTGAATACATATATTCTATTTTTATTAATTTTCTTTTCTTTTAAAATTGTATCATTTGTGTGAGGATAATAGATGAGTGTTAGAGGATAGATGTTCAGAACTGAACTGAGAGTTATTAGACAAAATGAACAGAGGAAAAATTAATAGCTAGCTGTCTTTTTTGTTATTAAAATTGTTTTGACTGTTTATGCTAAAAGTAGCATTATCCTCTCTCAAGAGGACAAATTAATATATGTAAAATCTTCATCTGATCAAGAATGTAAATGACCTATTTTCTATAATTAAGATACACTCAAGAACACAAGTTAGATAATACATACAATTATAATCTTTAAAACAATTTTGTTATCATTTAAATAGTTGAAAGATATGTTGTCTCAGCATTCTCTCTCTTTTTTATGATGAAAATGTTTTAGATTATGATTCTAGTATAAGTATTTCAATATTTAGATTATGCTTCCCCTCAACATATTTAATCTTTCAAACACAATTGGTTTTAACTTGAAAATGGTTTCAATATTTGACGCAGAAGAACATGAGGATATTCCCGATGGGCAATTGTGGTGATGAGGTGTTTTGTAACCCATTCCAAGAGAAAGCCAAAGTTAACCATGGTTTGTTGAAAATAGTTGAAGCATGCAAATATTTGTTTTGTATCCTTACTTCCTTGTGTGTTCTTTATGCTTCCATCCTCTTATCAGACCTAGTGTTGTGTTGGTCTTGTGGCATGGGATTAACGCTTACATTTTTTTCTGAGAGAAAACTTTTTTGTCTTGTGAGGATTTTCCACCAGTTTTGGCCAAGAAATCAATGGAGCTGAATCTCGCAGTGCCTTCAGGAATGTGGGGTTTGGAAGTTTCTCCACTTGTCATCTTAGAGACAAATGAGTCAACAATGGTGGAGGTGTGTGTAGAACTTTATTAGATTTAGCAACATTGCTTACCTTGGCGGGAGAAGTAAAAATTAGAGACATGGCACACGATAGTTGTAGATTTGGACTTGCAAGCGGATAAGGTGGAAAGAAGAATGTATTTTTTAGATTTTGAGAAACATCCATGGTTTCTTTAACTTGTTGAGTTTGTAACGGAGAGAAATGATGTTGGGTAAGGTTGAGATCATAATATAGCTTTACTCCAATCTTCTATAGGTTGACGAGAATTGTAACACCCCGATTTTTAACAGCGTGAATGTTTTTTTTTACAAACAAACAAATAAAATAAAGAAAATACTTTTGGATAAATATTTAAGTCATAACATAATGACAAAATCAACAAATATTTATAAGCAGCGGAATAGTTTTTGAAATAAAACTCCAAAGTATTCAAACATCATAATACACCGGAGCTATGAGGCCTATCAGACATAGCTCATATCCCTGGAGTAATCTCGGCAGATCTGCACAAAAGCACTGCCCCAATAATTTTAACTTTTCCCACATCACATCAAAAAGTGGAACATAGACCCATAAAAAAAAAAAGACATCAAACAATTTAAACATAGATAAAATCTTCCAAAATTGAATAAATACAATCACAGAAGAAAGACATCTAGTCCTTATACAACCACCTAATCTGATCATGCTACAAAACTATTAAACCCAAATGATCTCCACGCGCCCCGCAAGATCCTCCTGACACAGCTTCGGTCAGGTATGTCTAACTACATGCTCGTCTCCAAAGTACTAACCGGTAGGACGATCTTGGTTCTCATATGAGGGCAAAGCTCAGATTTCCACAATAATTGTAAAGGTCACTAACCGAAATTAACAAATATCACATAACAAAATTCTTATATTTTCAAATGCTCAAAAGAACCTTTCGTCTTAGCATACTCCTCGAAAGGGTTTTCATATGTCCAAAAATGCATAAACAATGTTGAAAAATGAAGTTTTAACAAACTGTACTGTCGTAGCCGAATACAATTGAGAAAATGCAGATTTTCAATTCCAAAATGGCTATGAATCAATCAACACTTCAAACATTAATATTATCAATTATGAACAAATAATTACATTGAAACTTGATCAATCCAACTTCACACCTCAAAGCAATTACGAAAAATCACAACAACAACAACAACAACTGAATATGTATATACAATCATCATAGTATAACAATCATAACTCGCATGCCAAACACTCTAACGCAATGCGTATATGCCAAAATGCATGATTCCAGAATTCCAAACCAAAACCCTCCTCGAAGGGCGTAAATCATAATTGTACAGCCTCTCACAAACCAGTACTAATTACCGATGTGCAATCTCTCACGGATCAACATGATTTACTAGTGTGCAGTCGCTCACAGACCAGCACGACATACAAGAGTGCAATCGCTCATAGGCCAACATGATTTTCTAGAGTGCAATCGTTCACAGATCAGCACATTCTAGAGTGCAATCTCTCACAGATCAGCACAACATACAAGAGTGCAGTCGCTTAGAGACCAGCACGATTTTCTAGAGTGCAATCGCTCACAGATCAACATATTCTAGAGTGCAATCTCTCACAGAACAACACAACATACAAGGGTGCAGTCGCTCACAGACCAGCACAATTTTCTAGAGTGCAATCGCTCACAGATCAGCACATTCTAGAGTGCAATCTCTCACAGATCAGCACGACGCGACAATCCCCGCAAGGATAAGATGAACCAACAATTCACATGGCATCATCTCGTGGCCCATCACGGTCACCACTATCACCATGGTTCCATCGTGTGACACCCTAAATCCCAAAATAATATATATAATAATTTATATCATATTCTTATGACAATTACAACGGGTAAATAAAAATATATTTTCAAGAAAATAAAAACTTTATATTTAATTTAGGATATCACGTTTCCCAAAAATAAAAATATAAACCATTGTTCCCGGTATCACCTATCAGAGCGTGGTTCCTCCCAAACATGAACTTCAAGACTCATTAACCTATAATAATTGTGATTTCGCAAACGCAGGGCTCAACCAGTCAAACACAAACAACGAAGGAGGTGAGTTTTGAAATCATGTTAATAGTATAATATGAGTAAGAAGAACACGTAAACAATCATAATAGAACCGTATCATAATCACTTTACGATATATCAAAATATTTAATTAAATAGTATCATACTATAACATCAAAGTCACTTAAGTAAAATAATCATCTCATTATAATATGCATCAACTCATCTAATTATTATTACATTTGAAATACATCAATCACAAGGAAATGCAATGTTATACATGAGCTTAGACTCTACTTCACAATGTGGTATCGTTCTAACTCTGAAGTACTTGGTTAGGAGGCCATGATACTAGGCCACCATCCCGGTGGACGGACAATTCAAATTGGCCATGTCCTCATAGATCCCCTCAACTCAACCCGAGACACATATACGCGACAGTCGAGGTAAACGTGTGTTGCATGGTAGCTCCCGACATTTGGAGTGCTACCTCCAAGTCACCTAGGAATTCCCCACCGGAATACCTCTAAGGTCTAACAATCTTGCCTTAAGGCTCGACAGCAGACCGCCACGATCAGGCTCATTCAGTTGTACTTCCCCAGAATCACTAGGCTTGTCAGGCCCTACCTATATGATGACAAAATAATCTTCACTTCACAAATTCACAATATTTATTTTCTCCCCTCGTTAGCTTAGACTACTCCATTAAGAGCACCATATTTAAGAATCATCACTATCTCATCAAGTATGAGGTACTTCAATATTTTCATCATAATTTTATAATATCATTAATCATAAATAATCATGATCATCGTATAAACTCCTCACAATTTTATAACATCACTATCATCAATCAAAAATCATTATTATCATCATGTAAGCATATATCAAATCATGCATCCATATTTTATTATCACGTCACATAATTTCATCTAAGCAAACATGTACACATAATTTAATTCAACATCCAACATCACAATAATAACAAATATCAACTACCACACAAGTATCGAAAATTAAATCAATCAACACCTTTTAAAAATTCCTCTTTCACATTTTAACCTCACAATTCTCATATTTCAAATTAATCAATTTATCTCTCAAATGGCTACTGTCGTACGTAGCAAGCCCCGGGTGAATCGTTGGGAAATACAGTTTTCCCGTTCATCTCACAATATATTATACTCATGAATTCAAATGCTTTCTCACCCCTTACCTTATTTGACGCTTTCACACACGAATACGATTCCACGAGCAAACAATCTTTGTTCATTGACTCTTTGTCCTTCAATCGATCTAACTCGACAGTTTATGGGTAAACGTTAAAAATAAATTATGAGAAGATACTCTAAAAACTAAATTCGAATGGTCAAGGAAAATTACCATAAATCAGAAACTCAATCAGTGGATAATATAGCCACTTTTCACAGGGTCGTTTTGGTGTTGGTTTCACTCAAATCGAACTTACAGTGAAGGAGATTGGTGCAAAATAGGGATTTCTGTAAACGGAGAAATCGGGTATTTTAGGGAGAAATTTGGGTAGTTAAAAATCTGGAAAATTATGTTTAATTGACAAGTTAAATGAATGAAATAACATACTCAAATTTGGATGAAAACGGAGAAACTTTTACGAAACAGTTATCGATCACCGGTGTCAAACGATAGGGTTATTGTTGTGTTTCCTCTTTGGCTTTACGGCTGCCCTTCCAACTCTCTTCCCTTCTTTTGTTTTTTTTATTTTATTAACAATTAGGGTTCATAGAGTCAAACCCATTGGTTTCTTTATTTATAATTTACTATTTTTATTTTGTTAAAATAAACTAATAATTATTTAATCTCTTTTTTAATATTCCTCCAAACACCATTTAGTTTTCCAAGTATTACTAATATTTTATAAATTAGAGTAATTAAAATAATCAATAAAAAAATATTACTAATAATCAAAACTCTCACATTCAAAATAATCTCCACAATTATACTTATTTCTCAAAATATTCACATTATAATAATACCATCATATTAGAAAATGGTCAAAATTATAAAATAAATAAATATAACATCAATATTTTATATTAATTACTAAATCATAATAAATATATATTAAATCACAATACCATAACAAATATTTAAAAATAAACGAAATCAAACACAATATCAATTTTATATCAATAATTATTTATAAAAATTAATTAAAAATAGAAAATAGTTATAAATAATTGAAATATCACTATCTACATACTTAACAAAAGTCAAGTGCAGATAAAAGTATTACATTAATTGAGTACATGTATATACGCATAAAATCTTTTTCTTTAAAATATATATTACACTAACATACTATTTTTTTTTTAAATATATTAAATAACAAAATATAATATGTATTATTTATATCGCTCATGTAATATAACATGTATCAAACTAATACATCATAGAAAGCATTCATATAACGAAAATTAGCCACGAAATTTATCAACATATATTCTAAAATAATATTGGTCATCAAATTAATTATTTAAAATTCTATTTAATTAATAAAGTAGTTTATTATAAAATTTGGGGTGTTTCACATCGCGGTCACCATGTACTATGAAATGCATAAGCATACTCTGACTCTTTTCACCACAATCATTAAGTAAATGTAGCTATTAAAAGATTCCTCATTTTTAATATTCATTTAACACTAATGATTTTTCAAATAAAACAAAGAGCATACTCAAACATATTTATTCACACCAATTTAAATTTCCACCAACACATATAAACCACATTTCCAAATTCAATCCACACAAATTGAATTAAATTCATTTTCAACCAATCCACACATAAATTGAATTAAATTCTCTTTCCACCAATCCACACATAAATTTTTTCTAAAAAATTCATAATATTAATTATAAACACATCAATTTCACCAAACATGAGTCACTATAATTTTCAAACATTAATCTCCCATATTCAATCTCCAAAATTTTCAATCATAAATCACCACAACAATATTAATATATCAGAGTTCTTCCCACCGCTAACTCGGTGCCAACGGTCTCGATTCCTTTTCGAGACTCAAGGAGCTAACTACATAAACATGAATATTTATAACAATTTGTTCACAATAAAACTAATCCACACACCACAAAATTCCTAAAATTAAATCTTTCTCACACACCAAACTTTTAAAATCAAATAATCTATATTATTTACTTAAAACAAATATTGTCCAAATTCCACATTCACATACTCGACTATTAAAGCACCGAAATATTTGAGTTAATAAAATACTATAAACTTTTTTTCTTTTTAAACTCAATCAAAGAGTAATTAAAAGAGTAACATTTTAAACTCTAACCATTTTTAATTTCAATCTGTCTTTTTGCTCAAACTCTTTAACTTAGTTAAAATTTGAACTTTTTCACAACTTTAACAACTCTAAATTTTCGTAAAATTTCAACTTCAGTTCAAACTCATTTATTTGAAAATAACTCATTATGTAACTCAAACACATCAAATTTAATTACCTCCAATTCACACCAAATTCAATCAATTCAATTCCACAACACAAATATAGCACCTCAATTAAATTTCAACAATTCAAACATAACTCACCCAATTTCAAAATTCCACATTCTTACACATAAACTACCAAATTTCATCAATTCATTTTCTACAAAATCCACAAATAAATCACATCTCAAAAATTCATAATAATAATTATGAACATATAAATCACACCAAACTTGAATCACCACAAACCACACCTCAAATTTAAATTCCACTAAATTACACATAATTACATTAAATTAATTTTTCACAAAATCACACCTCAAATACATCAAATTTCTTTACCACAAAATCACAAATAATGTCCTAAATGCAAACTAAAAGTTTGGAATGAGCCATTACCTTAACGATAGCTCTAACACATGATTACGGTACCATAATTAATTCTGGTAAAATTTAAGTTCGTGATGTCGCGTCGAAAACTAGCTCACTAGCACCGCAATGTGACAATGAGAAACTTTCTCTTCTGTCACTTCTCAAAACGAAGCTTAGATCTAGGAGAAAAATGAAGGTTTTTGTGTTTGTGGGTTTTGAAAATAAATCAAATTTAGAAACAAAGATGGAGGAAGAAGAAAGAATCTCGCGAGGCTTTTATGTTTCTCCTCCTTGCTTTTCTGTTTTCTCTTTCTCTTTCCTTACTTTCTTATCTATCTATATATATATATTATTAAAACTAAACCACAAATATCTAAAAATATCTAGATATTTTATAAAATTACCATTTCACCCATCACTTCCCAAACCACTTTTTGTTAAAAATATCAACTCTCGTCGCAACTCAGTTGACAGATACAATTTTCAGCAACCCGAGGTATTTTTAACAAAATTGTTTGTTATGAAATTCTTCGTAACGTAAATAAATAAAACTATTGCTCAATGAATAATTTAATCGGGGATCCAAAAATATTTTTGGCATTAAATTCACAAAATGCCATAAAATTGGCTAAAAGCCTCAGAAATTCAGTACAAAATTCTCCAAAATACATAAATTAGAATTTAAAATTAAGGGTCTTACAAGAATTATCTTCCAAGATGTCCTTAGTGTGAGGGTTGGTTCCAAATTTTTTTGTAAAGATGATGTCATGACCAGGAGATGGAGTTTTTTCAAGATAAAACAAGGGTTGATTAGTGGTGGGATATGTTGCGTGGTTTTAAGAGTTTTTTTGGCTCTTGAGGATTGGAGAAAGGATTGCATAATCCTTAGAGAGAGGACGAGCTCCTGAGGATGGTTTAGTGAGTGTTTTTTGTGTAGTTGGAGTGGTTTCCTTAATTTTCTTCTTGTTTGTTTTAAGACCTAAGGAAGATTTCCTTTTTGTTGGGATTTTTTGTGAGGATGATTTGATGATAGCCTTCTTGATTCAAGGTTTATCAGTAGGATTGATCCTCATTTGATTGATATTTCTAACAGAGAATACATTGTTCAAATGGATAGGTTGCTCGTCATTCAAATGAGCTTTAAAGAACTTGAATATTTTTGTGAGAAGCATGCCATAAGGAGTTGATCGGACAGGTCGTGCACCATTCATCATTAAGCAAAAAATTATATTTCCTAAGTGAAGATCATGGATAAGTAATAGATCTAGTTCAATAACTTTTTCAAAACTTCCTGCTCTAAGAACAATGGTGTGGACACATATTTTTTGAATGACTCTCCACATGGGCAAGAGGTTGAATGCAAATTGGGATTTAAGTGGATTGACAAGAATGTTATTTAAGATATTTGATCGAGTCACATTGCATAAGGACTACCATGATTTGGTAAAGATGTATGGACCTTCATTTCGTATGTCCAAAATCTGAAACAAAGTTTCTGAGCTGAGTTCAATGTGAACTTCTTTGAGAATGATATTGAGGAATGTGTCGCCTTTTGAGATAGTTGTTGCAATGTAGAAGGCTCTTACAAGTTTAGGATATTGGGGATTATCTATTTTGAGGAAAGATGACCATCCCAGTCAGTAGCGGATCTTGCACAAAATATTTGGGGGAGCCGGGGTGCGACAAATATTAACTGAAATATTATAATTGAAATTTTTAAAGTCATATAGTTGGTTTAGAGTATCACACAATTCATACATAGTAGACAAGTTGAAAAAAATTAGAATTTCAATTTTCACAAGTCACACAATTTTCACAAATCACACAATTCACACAATTTAATCAAATAAAATATATCCATTTTATAATTTTCATCTTTGACAAAAAATTCTTCTTTAAAAAATGCATCAATTTTTTATGTTTAAATATCGCATTACTTCTAAAAAAATACACATATTAATTAAAACAATTCACAATTAAAAAATAGTATCATACTATATCATATATCAATTATTAACATGAAAAAGTTTGTTAATAGTAGAGTTGCTAATTAGGGTGTTAGAGTTTATTGATTCGAGATTAATTAGTTTATGCCTCTCTATCATATAGTATATGTATAAGCAGAATTATATTTTATTAGTATAAATTCTAAAAGAGAGAAAACATATAAAAAGAGGTACATAAATGGAGAAGAGAGAGACAAAAATTACTCAAAATCATATAGTTTAAGGATATATATATATATATATATATAAGAAATTAAAAAATATAGAGGGTGCCGTGGCACCTGCCCGCTCCTAAGAAGATCCGCTACTGATCCCACTTGACCAAAACTTTCTTCGATGTTTAATCCACCTTGTTTAATTCCTTCAAGATCAATCGCTTTTTTATTCACGACATATTTGTCTTGCCATTTTCATAGTATCGTGTTTCTAAATCTCAAGAGTCAAACAAAGAAGTTTTGGTTTTGATTTTGGGAAAAGAGGATACAAAAGGAGTTGGCTTGGAAGAAACTTTTTTCTTATAATTTTTTGAAGTGGACGCAACGACTTTAGGCCTAGAGGTTTTAGTGTAAGTAGCTACAAAATCATCTGAGTCTATGACATGGATTATGTTGTCTTGTGGTAGTTTTTTGTGGAAGAGAGAATGCTAGACATAGGGCATGATGATCGTCTAGTAGGTGTAAGGATGAGGATTTTGATGATGAGGTTTTTTTGGTTTTGGTTGAGGTTAGATGAGGAGGATGTGAGGATAGGATAAGTGGAGTGGAACTGTACAAAGGAGAATGGGCAACCTTTACAGGTTCTTGTAGTATAAATTCTAGAGATTTTGTTTCTTTAGCAGGTTGAAAGTGATGATAGTCACTTGAAAAACTTTCGGATATATGATCAGGAGTATTTGTTGAATGTCTCTTTTTGTAGAGACTTTGGTTCTAGCCATCTTGAAAGAATAATATTTTTTAGGTTTAAAGATTTAGAAGGATGAAGATGTGTTATGTTTTTAAAGGAGGAAGTTTGAAGGTTTGTAATGGTTAGAAAAGATAAGGAATGGCTTAGTCTATAATAGGTAATAATTAGAGGTTAGACTAGGTTTGTCATTTCAAGAGAGAAAGTAACCTTTTGGGATTTATTACCCATTTGTTACGAGGATGGGTCGAGGAGAGAGAGAGAAAGAGAAATAATTTACAATGGAAAAACGTGCGAAGAAAGCTGATTCAACTTATGAATAATCATTTTGTACATTCTCGTACTAGAGGAGGACATCATATTGCATTTGTGGCGAACATCATATTGCATAATCATATTGCATTTTTGGCGGCCTCGACAGTCAGAAAAACAACCTTTGTGGTGGCCTAAGCTTAAGTAGTCATAATGCTTTTTGTGATGATATATGCCGCTACAAATGTTTGCTGAAATTTTCAATCAATAAAACCGGTGTTGACCGCCACAAAAATCACAATTAGCAACAAAAGATATTTTTTTTTATTTGTGAGACTTTTTTCAACCACAAATAACAATCAATTTAAATTTTAATATTTATAAAGCTTTTTTATAATATAATTTGTGATAATTTTTGTCAACCACAAAATCATTTTAATATTTGACCGAGGGAGACTTATAATGTTGAAAGGTTGAAAGAAAGCAATTATTGTTGCAACATGAACATAAAAATATTATGTTCAGAAGTTGTAAGATTATAAAAGAAAAGATGCGGAGAAATTTTGGGATTTAGATTTGCTCCAAATATATTTGAAACCTTTGTGCTTTTATTTTACAAATTTGGTTTGAATAAATTTTAACGTGGATGTAGGTTTTTTTCTACTAAAAAAAAATTGTCCTAAGTTAGCTATTTAATTCGGTGTTTTTTTTTTCTTCATAAATTTTATTTTAAAATTAACTTACTACTTACGTATCACCAAATATTTTAAAAGAGATTGGCAATTAGTGTTTTATAAATTAATAAGTAAATTTTCAGTTGCAAATTAGTAGGATTTATATCTAGTGTAACTTATCTGCATATTTTTTAAAATAGTGTAGTAAATGGAATAAGAATATGGTCTGACTTAGTTATGGTTTGATTTAACTTGATTTGTTTAATAAAGAAATTAAATTAACATTTTTTTTTAAAGTTTATTAATTTAAAGAGTTGTCTATCGAACACCCACACTTATACCTGTCACCTCCATCAAAATATATGAAAAGACAATTATACTTTTTTAACCGTTTTTAATAAATTTCAAAATTAATATCTACATAAGTTTTAAATTTTTGAAATAAAAATTGCATTTCAAAAATTTGAAAATTTTTGAAAGTTTTCAAAAGTTTCTAAATCTAGAAAACTTCAAAAGTTTCCAAATCTAGAAAATTTCAAATGTTTTGAATTGTTCGAAAGTTTCAAAAATTCTGAAAATTACAATTGCAAAACTTTCGAAAACTTTTCAAGATTTTTATAAATAGTAAAAAGAGAAAAATTATATTTTTATATAGTTTCACGGGGTGTCAGGTTCAGGTGAGAAGGTGCGTGACACAAATGACTCAGACTTATAAAAACGTCTATTAAGTCTAATAAGTTGACATATATATATATATATAATTAACATTGTTATTTGTTAGTAACTTAGAATTTCTTTAGAAAAAAAATTTAATTTTTTTTGTTTTTGTTATAATTATTATTTTATTAGCTTTCTTTATATACAAAGGTCTAGTTTAACCTATTTAAAAAAATATTAAATATATTATTTAAATGTTTTACTGTAAAATATACTTTCAGATTATATTAAACATTTAAAAATGACTATGATATGTCGTAAGCTAAACTCAAACCTTAAAGCTAAACCGTATGTCAAATATAGTAAAAATCTGATATAACCCATTTTCGTCTCTAATAGCGAAATTTGAGACAAATATACTTCCAACAAACATCTACAAGAGCTTTATGATCATTGAAATTTATGGTGGCCCAAATGATTTCATTAACTATCTCATCTAATTTTTTTTTTTAAAAATAAATATTAAATTAAATAAGATAAGAATATTTTATAAAAGAAACATTTATCTTTTTCCTATAAGAAGAAATTGTTTTTTCTCCTAAGAATATTTATTTTATATCCTAAGAAGTAGTGGTCTTGATTGCTGGGCGTTAGCGTGTGGCAATGACTAAAGTGAGAGAGAGAGGCAAGTGTGAGTCTGAGTAGCTCATTTCTCTCGAATCAACAATGTTGCAGCACACCACCCCCTCCTCCTCCTACCTTCATTCAACAACTCTTCTTTCTTCTTCTCCTGCTATTCCTTCTTCCCCTTTCTATCAGCCATGTTTACTTCTCCCCCATCAATTCCACACTCAACGTCTCCGCTTAACCAAGTTCACTCGCCATACCAATTTTTCATTAAGACCCAAGGTTCGTTTAGTTAACTAATTTATGTCTCTTAATTTAATTTAAATTTTGTTTATTCATGGAAATATTTTACTACAAGGCAGGCACTGAAGGTGATAAATTGCTCCACCAGCGACAGCGAGGCATTGAAGGTTATGATATCAGGTGCACCTGCATCTGGCAAGGGAACACAATGTGAATTGATTGTTTGTAAGGTTTGTTTATTGCTTCTCATATACATGTCATTTTCCAAATACTACTCTCCTGATTAATTTATGAGTAAGAAAAGAGGGAGTGTTTATTTTGTTACTGCATTACTTTGTGTCATATTATTTCTCATTTAAGATTATGCATACAATTTAAGAAAACTTATTAGTTCTACTGATTGCCATTGTAGTATAATTATGTTTGATTATTGTAGTATCTAAATAGACTAAAAGGACTATAATTAATGTTTTTTCATATTCTAAGGTAACATAATTTGAGACATCAAAATTTTAAAAGTGATAGATACAATGATTTATGATACATAAGGAGTATATCTTTTTACTGTTCCCAAATCTCTTAATGGCATGAGAGCATGTATTGTGCATTCATTTAAATAAATGTTGTATGTCTGTTTGTGCAGTATGGATTGGTGCACATATCCACAGGGGACTTGCTAAGAGCCGAAGTAGCAGCTGGCACAGAAATAGGAAATAAAGCAAAAGAGTTCATGAACGCTGGTCACTTGGTTCCCGATGAAATCGTGACAGCTGTAATGTCAAGAATTGCACATTTAATTTGCAGTTCTGTTCTTGATCCATTTTCATATGCTTAAAGGCCTCTTTTTGGGTTTTTCTCTCTTGTAGATGGTGGCAGCACGATTGTCTTGCAAAGATGTAAAGCAAAAAGGGTGGCTTCTTGATGGTTACCCTCGGAGTTCAGCCCAAGCTGAGAGTCTGAAGAAAATGCAGATACGACCTGATGTGTATATCATATTAGATGTATGTTAAATGTTTATTCAATGCATACTATTGAAACAAGTTGTTTTTTCTTTTATCTCCTACATATCTTCTGCTAAATTTGCAATTTTCTTAAACTTAGTGAGTTCATCAATCATTGGCTTATTTTGTTTACTCAAAGTTTCACATTGTTCCTACAAATGTGACTTGTTTAATTTAATGAGGTACTGATATTTTGTTAGTTTATTAAATTAACTAACAAGATCGTTAAATTGTCAGTCTTAAAGAGATTAACATTACCTACATATGTACAACAAACTACTAAATCAGTTTTTATTGAGATATTGAAATAATATATGTAATTTAATAATAGGTGTGTTCAGAAACAAATTGTTTCGTTGTCCTTGCTAAGTTATTAAATTTTCTAATACTCAGGTTCCTGATGAAATTCTGATCGACAGATGTGTTGGTAGAAGGCTAGATCCAGTAACTGGGAAGATATATCATCAGAACTTTTTTCCACCAGAGACTGAAGAAATCAAAGCAAGGCTGGTAACTCGTCCTGATGACACCGAAGAAAAAGTATGATGTACTATACTCTTTTTTTTTGGCTTTCATTATGGATTTATGACTGGGCTTGTTCTCTTAAATACTTGTTGCCATGATTCATAAATGACCTTTTCATTTTTTGCATGTCAAGTTTGTTCACAATATTTTTGAGAATTTAAAAATCGGAGTTGTCATATTTGCTATCAAACTGAGAAAGCATATCGTTTCGGTCTTCATTATTGCATTATAGTGATACTGCCATTCATAGGGGCTGAACCATCGTTATTAGATTCCCTTCTCTAGTAATAGCATTAAAGAATAAAAGTTATACTAATGGGTGGTTTATCACTGGTTTTAGAAAAGGGGGTTCTAAAGGAATGGTGCATTTAGTTTTTAAATGCACTTAAAATATCTTCACTATCTTTTGTGTCTCTTTTATGCATGTTTGTGCTTCATTTGTACAATGCATAGTTTGGAAGCAGAAAATGTAGAATTAAATTAATCTTAAAGAAGGAACATGATCTAGTGTACACCTTGTTCAGGTAAATAACTTAATAAAACATCTATAGCATACATTAACGCTTATTATTGAAGTGTTTATGTATTAGCCATTTTTATAACAATATAAAATAAATTCAAATTGATTTCTTATACACTATAAACTGTTTTCATAAACTATCCGGGAGAGCTTATGGAAATAAGCTGAAAACAACTTATGGGCATGTCATATGCAACATTGATTAACTCTTTCAAATAGTCTCAAAAGTACTCAAACTATAGAGGCATAGTGGTATTTTGTTTTGCTAAGGAATCTGATATCCTTCTGAAGTAACTTGTGTAAACTTATTCGATTCTTTTCAGGTTATGTCACGCCTAAACATATATAAGAAAAATGCAGAAGCAGTATCTTCCTCTTACTCTAGCATAACAAATAAGGTTACTGAAGATTATTTTCTTATCTGTGTTATATCAATAATGTCAACCAGTGAGACATTTTCATTTTTAACTTCTTTGGCATATGAACAGATTGATGGCAGCCGTCCTAAAGAAGAAGTTTTTAAAGATGTTGAATCTTTATTATCTCAATTGCAACAGGATAAAGTGAAAATAGTGAAAGCAGGAGGTATGAATTTTCAAAAGCATATTCCAATATCCATATTTATAGTGAATTGAGAATTATATTATGAAGAGATATTTTTCATGAGCTTATATAGAGGTGCTTTCCAGAGTTTCAAAATTGACATGGTATTTAATAAACCAGTTTCATTACTATAGTCTATATGTAGGCAACTACATCCTTCTGCTATTTGGTTTTGTAATGATATGAAGCTACACACACATCACTTTCTCAATGAAACTCTAATTACATTTCTAGGTCTTGATTGTCATGGTGGGCGTTGATTTGCCATAAGCATGAAAATTTGATAAATTTTTAAGATTATTTACTAACTGTTATTTATTCAGAAAATCCAATTCTTGATATGAAAAAGGGGCGAGCATCTTTGATCCAGGTGGATGGTAGTACTTTGTAAAAGCCATTGATTTCCTTATTCTGAATATTTTTTTCACCTGTAAGTGCTATAAAAGCATTCTTTATATATCGTATCTTATTTTGCTTTAGCTTGTTACAGGATAAGTGGAGAGGGATTCCTACCAGACTAAATAACATTCCCCATTCTCGAGAAATCCGGAAATATTTCTACGATGATGTGCTACTAGCTACACAGAGGGCCATTAATGATGGAAAAACTAGGTTGAAGGTACAAGAATAATGATAATTCCAGAATTGTATGTTATTTGGTCTGCAACCTTGTCAGTTCTTCCTGTTATTTGGTTGACTCTAGATCTGAACAAGACCTTTAACCATAGCATTCCTACTGCTTCCCTCAGAAAAGTATTCTACTTCTAAATGTAAAAATGTAAAAGTTAATAAGAATCAACGTATTTTTACTTACAGAACATTCTTTCTATGTTAGAGAGAGTAAAACATAACTGGTAACTGAGGTGAATGAATTTTAAGAAGGTGTTTATTGTTTCCGCTTCCATTGATAAGATAAATGTTAGCGAAGAAATTGAATATTTATGAAAATTTTGAAAAAAATGTCAAAAATATTGTTTTAAAAAAAAAAAAATCCATAACCAAATGTTATTCCAATTCTAGCCAACGATGTACAAGAAAAAAATTGAAAATGATTTTAGAAAATAAAGGGGCTGTTGATTATCACTTTTCCACAGGGCCCTAAGCTTTCACATTTTACCTCGACTGATCTTGTTTTTAATACCCTTGAGGCCTAAGCTGATATCTTTTTTTTTTTCATTCGAAATCAAATAGGTTGACATCAACATTCCTGAGCTGAACCCAGAGATGGTACGAACTTTTTCTTTATCTTTGATTTTATCTTAATGTCTTAATATAACCATAAATTTTGGTATACAGGATGTTTATCGAATTGGTACTTTGATGGAACTTATTCGAGATCTTGCACTTTCATTTGCTGATGATGGAAAACGTGTAAAGGTATCCTCCTTACTCCTTTTGTTCTAACATAGAACATTTTCATCGTCTAGAGAATAAATGACACCATGTTCACCATGTTATCAAATCATGATTCAAACTGTGAATTAGAAGACCTATTTTTGGAACCGTGAATCAAATTTTATTATGAATCATAAGATAGATTAACAATAAAAGTATGACATTTAAGTAAAAGAAACGATTTAGAAAGCCTATTATCATCTACTAATCTCAAGATAATTCAAGATTCATGTCATAAATCAATTGAAAAAAAATCAATTTGGCTGGCTATACAAAGTTGACAAAAAAGTGTCTCATTACACTAAGTTTAGGTAGTGATTCATTATAATAGATTGAGGTCCGTCACAGTGAATCGAGATTCATAATGAGATCCATGTCCAATATAGTTACACTAAATATTTGTATCCATTGAGAACAGTTTTCTATTGAATTGAGATACAACTTGCATAGTTCTTTTTGTTTAAACTCTTTTCAATATTGTTGAATACGAAAAGTATTGAGAGACATATTGAATAACCCGTGTGTTTCAACTACACAATGAAATTTCTTTATATAGACAAAGACTACAAAACAACCCTAATTTACAGTAATACTAACAGGCCGAAATACTTACTGTTGAAGTTGTGGGATTTTAGAGAAAAGAAGGAGAGAAAATAATAAGGGTTTGAATATTATTGATAATAGCTTAATGCTGACTTGATTACAAAGATTCAATACTAATCTCTATTTATAGAGAAACATAGACTTAATCCTAAATCAGGAACAAATCATAATAATAAAGAGAGATATTCTAAGATTCTCTATGATTATAAATTGAGCATAGAAAATAACTCAAGATACTCTAATATGATATAAAAGATACTATAAGATATTTTCTCATATTCTAACACTCCCCCTCAAGCTAAAGCTTACTAAGCTTTAGCTTGTTACAAGAAAACAATATTTTGCTCCACAAAATAATTAAAAAGATGGAGAGGCAACTCAGGGATGCATGTGAAGTCGGAGAGAATTGCTATAAATACAGCCTAGCTAGATAGCCGGAATGATCTTCAGCATGAGAGAAATTCATGGCAAGCAGTTGAACAAAGCAAGGTCCGTCCTTCTAAAAAACTGCATTTGGAAGCTTCAAACCAATAATATCAGAGACTCAAAATATTTAAACTTGAATTTGCTTCAAGGAGAGAGAGGCATGCTTCAAGGAGAGAAAGGCAAGGCCAGTACATCTGGGACAAAGATAGGGCCAGTGCATCTGGGACAAATTGTCTTGCTAAAGTGTGAGTCATGAAAATAATAAACATTGTCAGAATGACCATCAATGGAAAAAGTAGTCATCACTAATATGATTCATTAGTGGGAAAAGGGACACCACTAGAATGATCGTCGGTGGGAATAAAAGCCACTGTTATAATCTATTAGTAAGAACTAAATTGCATGACAAACACCAAAGAGGAAGCATCACAACTCTAATGAAACGAAGCCATGATCGATCAACGGAGTGAGAAAATGAATCCAAAACAGAAGAGACATTGGTTGTTTCAAAAAATTTGCTAGAATACTTTTCCAGCAGCGACAACATGCAGCAACAACAGATGGCAGCAGTAGCAAACAGGACAGCAGTAGCAGACGGCAGCGGCGACAAATCTACTCGCATGTGAGATTTGCAGCGCGTGTGACGGTTTTTGGCGACGCGCTTTCAGGCATGACCTGATATGGAGATGACTGTTATTTGCAGAAAAATTTGCCAGAAATAGTGTCAGGGGCGGCAGTAGCAAATTGAATGGAAATCGAGTGAAACGTATCAGAATGTTGGAAAAGAGAAACTATAATTATATTCCCTAATTGTTGGGAACTCGGCAGCGGAAAAGAGGTGATATCGTTCAAGGAGGATCGAAATAGGTTCTAGATACCATGTTGAAGTTGTGGGATTTTAGAAAAAATGAGGAGAGAAAATAATAAGGGTTTGAATATTATTGATAATAGCTTAATGCTGACTTGATTACAAAGATTCAATACTAATCTCTATTTATAGAGAAACATAGACTTAATCCTAAATCAGGAACAAATCATAATAATAAAGAGAGATATTTTAAGATTCTCTATGATTATAAATTGAGCATAGAAAATAACTCAAGATACTCTAATATGATATAAAAGATACTATAAGATATTTTCTAATATTCTAACACTTACAACCTATCTAATCTAATTATTTACATTGTAATATAATATTTTAACACTCTCCCTCAAGCTGGAGCATATAAATCAAATGCACCCAGCTTGTTACATATATAACTAATTCTAGGACCTCGCAATAACTTTGTAAAAACATCTGCTAATTGATCATTGGAATTGACAAAGCTAGTAATGATGTCACCCGATTCAATATTTTCTCTAACAAAATGAAGGTCAATTTCAATATGCTTGGTCCTCTCATGAAAAACAGGATTTGAGGTAGTGTGCAATGCAACTTGATTATCACATTTTAGTGTCATTGTGTTGGCCTCTTCAAATTGAAGTTCTTTTAGTAACTGTTTCAACCAAATGAGTTTACATGTTACTAGTGCCATGGCCTTGTATTCTGTCTCAGCGCTGGATCTTGCAACAACATTTTGTTTCTTACTCTTCCAAGATATTAAATTTCCTCCGACAAGTACACAATACCTGGAAGTTAATCGTCTATCTATGGGTGAGCCTGCCCAATCGGCATCTGAGTAGCCAATTATCTGAGTATGTCCTCTATCTTCATAAATGAGACCTTTTCCAGGTGCACTTTTGATGTCTTTAAGAATCCGAATTACAACCATATGTTCTTGGCAAGAAGAATTTAAGAACTGACTTACCACACTGACAACAAAGGAAATGTCAAGACGAGTGACTGTGAGATAGTTTAATTTTTCAACCAATCTCCTATATCTTCCTGAATCTGATAGAGGTTCCCCCTGATTGGGTAGGAGTTTGACATTTGGATCCATAAGAGTATCAACTGATTTGGCATTCAATAGACCTATTTCTTCAAGAATATCCATAACATATTTTCTTTGTAAAATTACAAGGCCATCCTTGGATTTGGCTACTTCAATACCCAAAAAATAACGGAGTTTACCAAGGTCTTTAGTTTGAAATTTATTTGAAAGATGTTTTAACTGAAGTATTCCTTGCTGATCACTACCAGTTATAACAATGTCATCCACGTAAACAATAAGATAGATGCACCCTTGGGCTGAGTGATGATAAAATACAGAGTGATCGCTTCACTACGGATCATACCTAACTCTTGTACTACCGAGCTGAATCTGCCAAACCAAGCTCTAGGAGACTGTTTAAGACCATAAAGGGACCTGTGTAGCCGACAAACCATGGTGGAAGACTCCCCCTGAGCAACAAACCCTGGTGGTTGCTCCATATAAACTTCCTCTTCACGATCACCGTGCATAAAAGCATTTTTAATGTCAAGTTGATGGAGAGGCCAATGTCGAATTGCTGCAATGGAGAAAAACAGTCCCACCGATGTCATTTTGGCAACATGTGAGAATGTATCACTATAATCCAAACCAAAAATCTGAGTATATCCTTTGGCTACCAAACGAGTCTTAATTGATCAATTTTACCATTAGGACCAACTTTCACTGTATAGAGCCAACGACACCCGACTAAAGACTTCCCATGAGGTAAAGGAACCAATTCCCAAGTACCAATGGCTTGTAGAGCACACATCTAATCAAGCATTGCCTGCCTCCACTCAGGGTGGGATAATGCTTCACTTGTAGTTTTAGGAATAGAAATAGAAGACAAGGAGAACAAGCAAGTGTAATGTAAAGGAGAAAGACGATAACATAAATCAATACAATGAGGAGATGAATTACGGGTGGTGCGAATATCCTTACGAATAGCAATGGGAAGGTCATGCTCAGGTGGTAGGACATGATGTTTGGTGTAGAATACCGTTGGAAGCCATAAAATTTTGAAATTGATGAGACAAATATTCCCGAGCATTATCACTTCTTAAGGTACGAATAGAAACTCCAAATTGAGTTTTAATTTCTTGATAAAATTGCTCAAAAATAGAAAACAGTTTAGCTTTATTTTTCATTAAAAATAACCACGTACAACGAGAGTAATCATCAATAAATGTAACAAAATACTTAGACTCTAAAGTAGACACAATACGAGAGGGACTCCAAACATCAGAGTGAACTAAAGCAAAGGGAGATGATACTCTTTTATTGACTCGATTAGGAAAATTACTACGGGTGTGTTTCTCTAACTGACGTGACTCACAAAATAAAATAGACAATTTAGACAAACTAGGCACCATAAGACTTGGGTGTCCTAGTTGAGCATGGATAGTATGAGGGGACTCTGTGGTAGAGCACGTCTTGGAAGATGTAGAAAGGTAATAGAGGCCTTGCGACTGACATCCGACGCCAATCGTATGTCCCAAACTCTGGTCCTGCAAGTTAATATTATCATTAGTGAAAGTAATAATACAATCATGAGACTGAGTCAATCGACTAACTGAAAGTAAATTAAAGGGGCATCCAGGTACAAAGAGAACAGATGCAACTGAGATGGAAGGGAGAATTTGGACAGTGTCAACTCATTGAGACCGGGTTTGGGTGCCATTGGCAGAAGTTATTGTTGAAGTTGTGGGATTTTAGAGAAAAGGAGGAGAGAAAATAATAAGGGTTTGAATATTATTGATAATAGTTTAATGCTGAATTGATTACAATAGACTCAACACTAATCTCTATTTATAGAGAAAAATAGACTAAATCCTAAATTAGGAATAAATCATAATAATAATAATAATAATAAGAGATATTCTAAGATTCTCTATGATTATAAATTGATCATAGAAAATAACTCAAGATACTCTAATATAATATAAAAGATATTATAAGATATTTTCTAATATTCCAACACTCCCACTTAAGCTAAAGCTTACTAAGCTTTAGCTTGCTACAAGAAAACAATGTTTTGCTCCACAAAATAATAAAAAAGATGGAGAGGCAACTCAGGGATGCATGTGAAGTCGGAGATAATTGTCATAAATATAGCCTAGCCAGATAGTCTGATTGATCATCAACATGAGAAAAATTCATGGTAGGCAATTGAACAAAGCAAACTCCGTTCTTCTAAAAACTGCATTTGGAAGCTTCAAACCAATAATAGTGGAGACTCAAAATATTTAAACTCGAATCTGCTTCAAGGAGAGAGAGGCGTGCTTCAAGAAGATAAAGGCAAGGCCAGTGCATCTGGGAGAAATTGCCAAGATAAAGTAAGTCATGAAAATAGAAGACACCGTTAGAATAACCACCAACGGAAGAAGTCATCACTAATATAATTCATCTGTGGGAAAAGGGACACCACCAGAATGATCGTCGGTGGGAATAAAAGCCACTGTTGGAACCTATTAGTAAGAACTAAATTGCATGACAAACACCAAAAAAGAAGCAGCGCAACTCTAACGAAACGTAGCCATGATCGATAATCAAAGTAAGAAAATGCGTCCAAAACAGGAGAGATTACGGCTGTTTGAACAATGACATATATTTTCGTTGATCAAAATTAGAGAGTAAGGGCAGATCTGGAACCATTGAAGAAAGAATAATCTTGCACCAAGAAGAATCCCATCAATTGAATTGCAAATCTTCCAAACGTGTCAGCTAAAAGCCCACTCATAAGGGCAACAACAGCTGCCACGACAAAGGCTGGAGAGTTTCCTCCACCAAAAATCTGATCCCACTTCTGATGCGCTAGCCGCATCTTGAGGGTTACTGAAATTAAGATAACCATAACATCAACTTCAGCACCAAACTTGTACACAAGCCCGTGGATTTGCTTCACCTCTTGCAACAAAGAACAACACTTGAGTAAACTCACAAAGGTACTATTATCAGGTTTCAAACCTTGTACATCCCCCAATTCAGAAAACAACCATTGCACCATACAAAAGTCACCAACTCGAGCAATCCCAGAAATCATAACATTCCAAGCAACGATATCTCTCTCCAACAAACCATAAAAAACACACCACACGCCCTTTAAATCATTGCCACCTTTGAAGTGCATATACACAAGAGAACTCCCATCAAATTTGTCTCTTTCAATTCCACAGTGAACAAGCAAGCCATGAATCTGCAAACCCACATTCAAAAAAATAAGGTTGGCACAAGCTCGAAGCAAAACAGAGAAAGTGTACTCATTGGGTATTTCGTCCAATGCACGCATGTGGTTGAACATCTTGAAGGCTTTTGGGAGTGACCCATTTTTGAGATGTGATGAAGTTAAGGTTGTCCAAGTGACAACGTTCCTGTGAGGCATTTTGTCGAACAGTTGGTGGACATGGCGAAAGTTTGCAGCTCTAAGGCTATCCTCAAACAAATCATTCTGCATAGCAAATCCAAGATCAATAACATAGATTATACCATCAATTGTCAAGGAAATTTCTGCTATGTTCGTTGATATCACAATCTTCCTTCTAGTGGGGCCTCCCTCTTTTACTGGAGGTGGAGGTGGCTCAAAAATCTTCTGCTACATAGCTGGGGGAAGAGTAGAATACAATGATACTGCTTTCACAGGGCCCACCTGATCAACGTTAATTAGGGCTAAATATTAGGGTTTTAGGGTTTCGGCCAGAGAGCTTATGTGTTTAAATAAACTAAGGGTAAATCCGCCAGTGATTGTTTTTTTTTTTTTTTTTTTTTTTTTTTTTTTTTGGG
>JBBPBT010000460.1:3824238-3854964 GCA_037974875.1 Cicer bijugum | reverse complement strand
TTTTTTCTGGAGATGAATTGTACTGACGATGAACAGTACCAGCACGATGCGACGAACAGTACCACACGATGCACAATGCTGTGAATGATCGAATGGTGGAATGTTAGAAAAGAAAAACTATGATTATATTCCCTAATTGTTGGGAACTCGGCAGCGGAATAGAGGCTAGATCGTTCAAGGAGGATCGAAATAGGCTCTAGATACCATGTTGAAGTTGTGGGATTTTAGAGAAAAGGAGGAGAGAAAATAATAAGGGTTTGAGTATTATTGATAATAGCTTAATGCTGAATTGATTACAATAGACTCAATACTAATCTTTATTTATAGAGAAAAATAGACTAAATCCTAAATTAGGAATAAATCATAATAATAATAATAATAAGAGATATTCTAAGATTCTCTATGATTATAAATTGATCATAGAAAATAACTCAAGATACTCTAATATAATATAAAAGATATTATAAGATATTTTCTAATATTCCAACAGTTATAGTAGGTAAAAAACCAGATGTAGAGAGTGAAGAAAAAAGACCTTTATTACTAGTAACATGATCAGACACCAGAACCAAGAACCCAAGGGACAAGAGAAGACGAGTGAGAGAGGTAAACAGATGAGTTACCAGTGTGTGCAACCGGGGTAGGAGAACTAGAGTTCGGATGCCTTTGAACCCATCGGAGAAAATCTTCATAATTTGTCGGGGAGCCTTGTGGAGATGGTGTAGTCTGAATAGTGGCAGAAGGATCAAGCTGAGTTGCATTTACTGAAGGCGAGGGCTTACCATGCAACTTCCAACAACAATCAATAGTGTGTCCAAGCTGATTATAATGCTCACATTTGGGACGAGGCTTAGAGTTGGATGGTTCTTCACAAGAACGATTCTGATTATATCCTTGAGAGGCAAGGGCAGCAGTGTCACCCGGAACTGGAGTAATAGGATGCTCAACTGGATGTTTTGATGGTACTCGAAGGATGATCGCTAAGGTAGTAGACATATTCGGAACAGTGACAAACCTCAATATTTGATCATGAGTTGCAGAGTACTCGTGGGGTAGACCATAGAGTGCAAGGAGCATGAAGAAGGTGCTGCGTTGATCCAACTCCTTCTGTTCAACTTGATTACTTGCAGTAGGAGGGAGAAACTCATTAAAATCATGAAGTGCAGCACTATGAACGGTGCTAAGATATGACGAAATAGAGCCATCGAGTGTCTTCGAAGTAATGATATTCAACAAGCGATGACAAACTCCACAGAGACGTGTGTCGTTAGTATAGAGTGTCTTTGCTTGACTCCAAACCGATTCACATGTGAGATGTGGACGAAAAACTGGTTTAACATCTGAATGAAGTGTAGATTTAATGACACTACACAACTGAGCATCAATCTGTTTTCATTTGGATGTTTCAGTCACACTCACCTTTTCAGGGTTTTGAGTGAGATGGTCCTTGTATCCTTGACCACGTAGCCATAGTTTGATATCGGCGGCCCAACTATCATAATTTGATTCATTCAATTTTTCAACAGAGAGAGGAGAAGTGATGTAGTTGGTGAAGATGCTCTTTGTTTCAGACTGAGACGTCATGGTCAATAAAGAGTGTCAGAAAACGTGTCGGAACCGGGAAAACAGAGGCTGTTTGAACTGGAACTCGTATATCCGTAACTCGAAACTGAAACCTGAGGGCAGATATGGAAGCAAGAGCCAGGGCGAGTGCTATGGAAGAAGCGGCACCGTGAATGATTGTCGGACGTGCTGTAACGCGCGAATGTTGTATGTGGCGCGTGATGGCAGGCGGCGCGTGTGGGTGTTTCTGGTGATGTGACTGAAGGGTTTGGCCAATTTGGGGTGTACGACGCTGCTGGGTGGTTCGTCGAAAAAATCGTCATAAATAGTGACGACAGCGACGGTAGAGCGTGAACGGATGGACATAAATTGAGAAATCAGCGCATCAAAGACAGAGAGGGGGAAACCAGAGTTGAGAACACAGTTTGCCGAAAAAGAAAGAAAAAATATTCGCCGGAGACAGTGGGTCCACCGGGTAGTTGACGATTCAGGTTGTCTCTCAATAGACTCTAGATACCATGTTGAATACGAAGAGTATTGAGAGACATATTGAATAACCCGTGTGTTTCAACTACACAACGGAATTTCTTTATATAGACAAAGAGTATTAAACACTAATTTACAGTAATACTAATGGGCCGGAATACTTACAACCTATCTAATCTAATTATTTACATTCTAATATAATATTTTAACAAATATCTTCATGCAGGTTTGTGTACAAGGGTCAATGGGAGAAGGTGCTCTTTCTGGAATGCCATTGCAGCTTGCTGGAAGTCGAAAGATTTTAGAGTTCATGGATTGGGGTGATTATGGCGCAAAAGGAACTTTCATCAACATTGGTTCTATAGGTATATCAATGAGCTGCAACTTATATAGTTCTGCTGTTGCAACTTTTGATTTAATGCTCCCTTTGCATTTTACTGGTTGGACACATTTACATTTTGTTCTTCCTGATTCCAGCTTAATGTCTTAACATTTTATATTCTCCATTCATTTTCTTGGTCTTCCATTTGTCTATTACAACTTCAAGAGAAAATCACCCATAAGGCTTGTTATGTAGATTTAATGTTTGTTCCATGCACAAATCAAAAATTAACTGCAGCCCTAATATATGTATGTCCTCCTATAAATGGAAAAATGAACATTTATGTCTCATCCTAATTGAATGTGTTATTTGCTTCCTAATATCATATGGGAATATGTTTTCTCCTTTTTTCTATACTGATATAACTTTCATAGGTATAGCATTAACTTATGAATTTCCAATCTTAGGTGCGGCAGAGGTTGAAGAGCAAGATGACATGTATATCTTGGTGGCTCCTCAAAATGCTGTAGGGAATTGTATTATTGATGTAAGGCGATAGAGCAGGAGTTTGACACATTTTAGTGATATTATTTTCTTAACCTTCTATTTTCCTTGATGGATTTTGATATAATTTTTCGTAACTCCTCCAAGTTGCAATCTATTTTTTTCGGTTTATCAATATTTTCTAAGGTTGGATGTACAGGATTTAAGAGCGATGACCAGTGCTGCCGAACATAGACCAGTTATTCTAATCAATGCTAGGCTTAAGGTTCATTTCCCAGTTCTCTGTAACATAGTTCAAGTTTATTTCATTTAATAGTTGCATAATCTACAAGATTTTTAGATTTTCATGACTTAGATAAATAAAGATAATCCAAAACAGATGAACTTGTTACTGAGAAAATTTTAGATACCTTGTTTGGGCCTTGGCCCAACAAATGGGCTAAGTAGAGAATTGATAAAAAATGCTTCGGTAACCAATCTGTTAGGGGGGATGGTAGTTATATAACTACATTGATAGCCAGGGGGAATCCCTTCGGTATCTTTACAGTTAGAGACCTTTCGGTTTAGGCATATAGAGAATCATCTCCTCTATGAGGAGCATTTGCTCTGGGATTACAGGAGTTAATCTTCTGTAATATTTCTCTTTTTCTATCAATAATAAAATTTCTTCTTCTCTTAAATTTCGGGTTCCTATCAATTGGTCCGACCCCAGATTGTTCGAAGGGGAACCAGCGTTACCGAGGATGGAAGAATCATACAATTGGCTCATGGATGAATGGCTGCCATGAATGAATGAAGGGTGGTAGAGCAGAAAGGTTTTTCGAGGAGCAGAAAATTCATTCCTCAGACAAACAGCAGTGGGCATTTATGAGAATGGAAGGAATGGCTCTATTATTGCTTCATTCTTGGTGCCAAGAAAATGTAGATGCAGATTGGGAGACATCTGCAAGGGCTTTGTAAGAAGGTATGGAAAGAGCAATGATGACGGTTTCCTTGAAGAACATTTAAAAGAAGATGATGAGATCATCACACAAGCCGTTAGTGAAAAGAAGTGGAATGAAGTAGATCCATGTGATAATGGGTTTGAGGGTCAAACTCAGTTCTGGTGTAGCAATAAAAAAGGTAATAGCAATCAACACATGCATGGCATTAGAAATGTCAAAGAAGGTGAAGGAGAGTCAATTGCACGACCAGTCGTGATAGTGGAGAGACAAGTCGCACGTGGATCTGATACCTTGTGACCTCCATCGAAACCACCGGACTCTGTCCCACTGGCAACGACCTTACCGGAACTGAAACTGCTTGACACCGGCCCATTGGCGACAACTGTTGAGCTGTTTTTACACGACACAATATGGGAATCACTCTCGAAATGGTTGCAGAATCAAGTGCAGACAAGTCCTCCACCACCACAACCAGAACCGCCTGACACGACCAACTCACGGTGGTTCCCCCACAACCTGATCCATCGTTTACAATAGCCCTTGTGACAACCACCGAGTTACTCTTCTACAAACCTACAAGAATATTTACAACTGAGCCACCACTATATATACTGCTGGAGCTGCCGCCACCACTATATGAGCCCACGGACACCAACCTCCATGTGACAGTGAGTGTGTCAATCTTAACCAAGGAATTGCTGAGCAAAGCAGCGGTGGGTGGAAACTTTTGGAAGCAATTAGGGGTAAATGGGAAATATGTGAATTAGGTTCTTTCTTAAACCTAATGGGCCAGGCCCACACTTGTAAGGTACATGTGGGTGGATGTGAACTATTCATACAAGACACTCTTGATGCTGACAAAGTCAGATTCAGTGTGGTGGATCTTCAACCATAAGAAAGACATGCACAAAAGGTTGGATTGTCAAAGGTTTTCCGAAATTTCTTTGCTTTAACAATTGCAGCTATTGAAATTTCTCAATCAATTGCACTCCTTACTGAAGCAAGTAGTGAGAATTAAATATGTTCACTATTTGGATTTGAAACTTCTGCTCTACGTCTGGGATGAGGGGCATCCCTCTGTACAAGAGAAGGCAATTGAAATTATCTAGGCTTTTTGGGAATATCTATCTGTTTTGGGTGAGTTATTATTTACCAATTTAAGAGCCATTGTTTCATTGGCGATGGAAATAGTAAATTCTTCTAGTTTAGAAGTAAAACTTAGTGGAGCTGCCCTACTAATTTGTGCTGATAAGGGTGGTTTTTTGCCAACTGCTTTGGTCAACTTGTGTATGAAATATGGGTATGTTTCTTGGGCACATGGGATTTTTTTATCAATTAGATGAATCCAATTTTAGCATTTTGTTGAAATGAATGATTATAATATTAATTGTGCTATGAAGTGGGTGAGGAAGAATACTACTTCCTACAACTCTATAGGTGAGGAAGCTCTTTGTAAGTGGCACCTTCACTGCATTACAATTTTTGAGCAAGAATGGTGTACTGTGCATGGTAACATTTACCTCTTCTTGAATCAATATAGGAATGATAATTAGCCTCCTGAATATTCCTTCGTTGATGGGGTTATCCAAGTTAAAGATAAATGCGAGAGGAAGTACAAAAAAAAATTGTTACCATAATGCATGACTATTTTCCCTCATGAAATACTTGAGCTCATTCACATTCTTGAATACCTTGGTGCTCCTAATTATACTCCCATATTTTTGAAGTTCGTAATTTTTGCTATGAGTGGAAAGAATAAAGAAAGGAAAATAGTTTTGGCATGGTTATCTTCTCATGTAAAGATTTCTTTCATGGATGATATAGTAAGTGCTTATGTAATGTTGCTAGAAAGTGCAATAGCAAATGTTGTTGGGTATTATAGAAGTTACAACAATAGACGTATTGAATGCTTCGAGAGAGTTTCTTATTTTTTTAGTCCGAGCTATGATTGATGATGTCCACACCTCTGAGTTTGAAAGAGAGCAACAACAGAATGCCAACCCAAGGCAGAAAGAATGAAGTCGTGAAACAGATGTTACCGTTTGCAGATGACTCTATAAGTTTTCAACAGTGAGATCCTGGAGGCAAAGGCTTGGTGGTCAACTACTATTGTATAGGCAAAGTTCTTGAGGAGTGGAAACAACTATTAAAAAGCAGAATCTTTCTCTCTGTCTTGAGGACAAGGCAGACTTTAAGTGACTTGATCTTCAGCTGCTATTGCATAAGGAGAGTCTTTAAGAAATTAGTTGGTTGGATGCAGGAGGCTTTTATCCTTCAGGGTCTTGCATTGCAGTGGTGTTTTGCATTTGTCCTTTATGGCCCTTATCACTTTTATCCTTCAGGATCTTGCATTGATGTGGTGTTTTGCATTTGACCTTTATGGCCCTTATCATGTGTTGTAGCAGCTGCCAATTTTTCTAAAATTATGCATGTCTGGTTTTTTTGGTGTCGTGCAAGCTGTTCATATCAAGCTACTTTAGTAGGTTGGAAGAATAAATTTCACTCAAAAATTTGATTTCTCATCTCAGCCTTGAGAACAAGGCTGTTTTTCTAGCGGCAGGTAGTGTTAGATACCCGGTTAGGGCCTTGGCCGAACAAATGGGCTGAGAATTGGTAAAAAATGCTTCGATAAGCGATCTGTTAGGGGGGATGGTAGTTATATATGAACTTGTTCATTTTGAGAAAATGTTTTCTATATTCATTTTCAATTATAAAACTGCCACTTTGTTTGCATTCTGTTTCTTATTTTCAAAGGTTTGTACAGGAAATTCTGAAAACAGTTTTTTTAATTATTTAATTTTACTGTTTCCTGGACAAATATTTGAAAAAAAAAAATATATTGAAAACAAAGTAACAGTTTTGTAATTAAGAATGAAAATAGAAAATGGAAAAAAAGAAACATTCTCTCAAAGTATACATACATCCTACGTTTTCAGACTGCTCTATAGAACTCAAGTAGCACCATCTAGTGCACATTTGGATCTTCTTTGTATTAAATAACATCTATTTGATTAAAATTGTGTAAATTACATCTTTTGTTCTAATCTGTTACAAAACTAATACAATTCTATGATTTCAGGATTTACCTGCTTCTAGTGGTATTATGCAAGTGAGTACTAAACCAGCAAGTTGAAGATAACAATTTATTACAAGAGAAAAGTAAGGTTATTATAACTTTGTCTTCTTAATCACTTAATCACTAGACGATGGGGCGAGACCAAAGACTCAAGTATGCAGCATCATTTGAAAGTTGCTATTTCTTTCGGCTTCTCTATTATGCAGGAACTCAGTATCCCATAATGGGAGCTCTTAGGTTAGATCTCAACGCATATTTCTATCATTAAACATTTTTAATCATGTGTTATTGAGAAAGAGAGATATGTAAAAGCATGTGAGAACCTCACATGTCTCAGTGACACATGTGAGAATATTAAATATATAAATAATCATATTTACAAATATTTAGAGCTATCCTAGTTACGGTAATCATATAATTACCCTATTTATAATAATTCTATCACGTGTGATTGCCCGACTAAGACAAGAAAAGAAGGCACATTGTACTAAGAAAAAACATCATTGAACTTCCATGCATGTCTTGTCTTGCTTCACAAAATGTTGTTTCTCACAACTCCTAATGAGATTGAATAATTAGCATAGGGAGTTTTTGGAACTAAAGAAAAGAATCAAAGATCATACTTTTTATGTCAATAGAAAGAGTAAAGAGTCACTTTGATCCCTAAATGTGTGCGACACCTTCACCAATAGTCCATGAATATATCAAAATTAGAAAAACATGCCCAAATATGTCTTCTGTTAGTCATTTTTGTCCTTGAGTATGTCTTTAGTTAGTTAGTTAAATCTTCAAATGTATTTCTCATTGGTCAATTTAGTCCATAAAATTACTAACAAAAGAGATATTGGAGGATCGATTTGCAATTTTAATACATTCAAGGACTATAGTGACAACGACTCACACATTCAAAGACAAATGATTGTTTATTCTCAATAGAAATAAATCAAAGTGGATGTATGTTTCTTTACACCGTTTAGTACTGGGAGACATTCATGTATTCTCTTTTTCTCCAGAATGTGTGTCCAAATGGAATTGCAACACTAAAAGAAAGAGACTATTGCTATGATTAGGGCTCATGAGTTCCTTCCCTACTTGAAATAATCAATTTAGATATCTATCTTCTTAGTTATTGTTAAAATGTTATATTAGTTTGTAAATAAAATAGCAAGTCTGTAAGTATTTCTGCCATTATGTTTGTTTATCGATCATAGTCTATATAAAAAACTTATGTTGTGTAGTTGAAACACATGGGTTATTTAACATGTCTCTCAATGTTTTTTTTCTTTTAACATGGTATCCAAAGCCTATTGATAGATGACCCTAACCTTCAATTACCCGGCGGACCCACTGTCTCCGGTGAGAATTTTTTTCCAGCAAACCGTGCCCTCAACTCCGGTTTCCCCCCTCCCCCCTCTTTGTCTATGCTACGTTGTTATCTCAATTTTTTTTTCCAGCCGCCACGCTAAGCCGTCACTGCCGTTCTCTCCTACAATCTTTTTCGGTGGAACAACCACTCTAGCAGCGTTGTACACCCCAATCGCCCCACTACATCACCTCTCCTCTATCTGTTGAAAAATTGAATGCATCAAATTACAGCAGCCGACATCAAACTCTGGATGTTTGGTCAAGGTTACGAGGACCATCCCACTAAAAATCCTGAAAAGGTATTTGCGACTGAAACATCAAAATGGAAACAAATTGATGTTCAGTTGTGCAATGTCATTAAGTCTACACTTTATCCATATGTTAAACCGATTTTCGGTTGACATCTCATGTGTGAATCGGTTAAGAGTTAGGCAAAGGCACTCTACACTAATGGTACTCAACGTCTCTATGGAGTTTGTCACCGCTTGTTGAATATCATTACTCCGAAGACGATAGATGGTTCTATTTCTTCATATCTTGGCATCGTTCATAGTGCACTGCATAATTTTAATGAGCTTTTCCCTCCTGCTGCAAGTAATCTAGTTGAACAAAAGAAGGAGCTGAATCAACGGAACACCTTCTTCATGCTTCTTGCACTCTATGGCCTGACCCAGGAGTGCTCTGCAACTCGTGATCAAATTTTGGGGTCAGTTACTGTTTCGGATATGTCTACTACCTCAACGATCCTCCTTCGAGTACCAACAAAACATCCAGTTGAGCCCTCTATTACTTCAGCTTTGGGTGACACTGCTGCCCTTGCATCTCTAGGACATAATAAAAGTTGCTCTCGTGGAGGATCTTCCAACTCTAAGCTTCGTCCCAAATGTGAGTATTGTAATCGGTTTGGACACACTATTGATCGTTGTTGGAAGTTGCATGGTAAGCCTTCGCGTGCAATAAATGCAACTTGGCTTGACCCTTATGCCGCTATTTAGGCTAAACCATTTCCACAGGGCTCCCAAACAAATTATGAAGATTTCCTCCGATGGGTTCAGAGTCATTGGAACTCTAGTTCTACTACATCGGTTGCACACACTGGTAACTCATTTGTTTACCTCTCTCACTCATCTTCTCTCGATCCCTAGGTTATAGATTCTAGTGCATTTGATTATATAACTGGTAATAAAGGTCTTTTTTCTTCTCCCTCTACATTTGGTTTTTTACATACTATAACTTCTACAAATGACTCTCAAACTCGATCTCTAGGGGTTGGCACTGTCCAAATTCTCCCTTCCATTTCAATTGCATTTATTCTCTATGTACATGGATGTCCTTTTAATTTACTTTCAGTTAGTCGATTAACTCGGTCCCTTGATTGTATTATTACTTTCACTAATAATAATGTTATCCTGTATGACCGGAGTTTGGCACGGACGATTGACGTCAGATGTAACTCTCAAGGCCTTTATTACCCTTCTTTATCATCCACAACTTGTTATGCCACATATTCCCCTCATACTATCCATGCTCAGCAAGGACACCCAAGCCTTACCAAACTTCAAAAACTGGTGTCTAGCTTGTCTAAATTGTCTATTTTACATTGTGAGTCGTGTCAATTAGGGAAACACACTCGTAATATTTTCCTGATCAAGTCAATAAAAGGGTTTTGTCCCCCTTTGCATTAGTTCATTCTCATGGTTGGGGTCTTTCTCGTACTGTGTCTACCTTAGAGTCTTAATATTTTATTACTTTTATTCATGATTACTCTCGTTGTACGTGGTTATTTTTAATGAAAAATATATATGAACTATTTTCCATTTTTGAGCAAATTTATCAAGAAATTAAAACTCAATTTGGTGTTTGTATTCGTACTTTAAGAAGTGAAAATGCTCAGGAATATTTGTCTCATCAATTTCAAAATTTTATGGCTTCTAATGGTATTCTTCATTGTCATGACCTAATACACCCCAACATAATGGGATAGTCGAATGCAAAAATCGGTATCTCATTGAAGCCACCTAAACCTTACTTCTCCATGGTAATGTTCCATTCCATTTTTAGGGAGATGCGGTCTTAACGGTATGCTACCTTATCAATCATATGTTGTCTTCTGTCTTGGATGGCAATCCCTTACACGATCCTCTTTTCACATACCCGTCTTCACCACTACCTCCTCGTGTCTTTGGGTCCACGTGTTTTTGTTCGCAATTTATCTCCTGGTCTGGGAAAACTGTCAGCTCGATCACTCAAATGTGTCTTTCTCGGATATCATCGGTTCTAAAAGGGCTATCGTTGTTACTCTCCTACATTACACCAATACATTACATCAACTGAAGTTACCTTTTTCGAGTCTGTACCATATTTTGAACCGACCCATATAGCTATTGAGCCCCATTAGGACATTAATGTCAAACCTCCTCAGGTAGTTATCCCTACAAACATATTGTCGTCGCTCGCGCTCTGTTGTACCTGTTCCTGTTCCCATTACAGACTCTCCTCCGACGCCACCACTTGATTTGTGTTATCATCGTTTTTCTCCCTTGCATTACACTTGTTTTCTTTTTCTTCTATTTCTATTCTTAAATCTACATGTGAAACATTATGTCACCGTAAGTGGAGGCAAGCAATGCTTGAGGAGATGTGTGCTCTACAAAGCAATGGTACTTTAGAACTGGTCTCGTTACCTGATGGGAAGTCTTTAGTAGCTTGTCGTTAGCTCTATACGGTAAAAGTTGGTCCTACTGGTAAGATTGATCGACTTAAGGTTGCTTGGTGGCCAAGGGATAAACTCATATTTTTGGGTTGGATTACAACGATACATTCTCACCTGTTGCCAAAGTGGTATCTGTCAGACTGTTTTTCTCCACTGCAGCAATTCGACATTGGTCTCTTCATCAACTTGACATTAAAAATGCCTTTTTGCACGGTGATCTTGAAGATGAAGTTTTTATGGAGCAACCATCAGGGTTTGTTGTTCAGTGGAGTCTTCCACCATGGTTTGTCGGCTACGCAGGTTACTTTATGGTCTTAACCAGTCTCCTAGTGTTTGGTTTGGTAGATTCAGCTCTATAGTACAAGAGTTTGGTATGATTCATAATAAAGTCGATCACTCTATATTTTGTCGTCACTCAGCCCATGGGTGCATCTATCTTATTAATTATGTGGATGACATTGTTATAATTGCTAGTGATTAGCAAGGAATATTCTAGTTGAAACAACATCTTTCAAATCAGTTTCAAACTCTAAAGACCTCGGTAAACTCCGTTATTTTGTGGGTGTTGAGGTAGCTCATTCCAATGATGGCCTTGTAATTTCACAAAGGAAATTGCTATGAATATTCTTGAAGAAACAAATCTATTAAATGTCAAGCCAGTTGATCCTCCTATGACTCCAAATGTCAAACTCCGACCTAATCAAGGGGAGTCTTTATCAGATTTAGGAAGATATTGGAGATTGGTTGAAAAATTAAACTATCTCACAGTCACCTGTCCAGACATTTCCTTCGCTGTCAGTGTGGTAAACCAGTTCTTAAATTCTCCTTACCAAGAACATATGGATGTTGTAATATGGATTCTTAAATACATCAAAAGTGCACCTAGAAAAGATCGCATTTATGAAGATAGAGGACATATTCATATAGTTGGTTACTTAGATGTCGATTGGGCAGGCTCACCTATTGATATACGATCCATTCATGGGTATTGTGTACTTGTCGGAGGAAATTTAATATCTTGGAAGAGCAAGAAACAAAATGTTATTGCAAGATCCAATTGATATGGAGTATGACCTCAGTTTAACAGAAAATTGTAAAGAATAATGCCTATTCCAACAATATGCTAAATAGTTTACTAAATTTAAAATTTATTAAACAAAAGATATACCAAGGTCCCAAAAAGATCTATCCTACAAGAAGATAAACAAGAACACTAATTGGCTAATAGAATGCAGCATATACAAGTTAATATTCAACATATAGATTCATATACAAGCATGCTAATAATAACTATTCATGTAAAATCAATTATTGCAGAATTCAACTATTTCATGCATTCACAATTAATCATATAAGCAATGCAAAAATAAAAGAGATAAGGGAAGAAAAATGTACACAGTAATTTTTATACTGGTTCGGCCGTCGATGTGACAGCCTACATTCAGTCCTAAGATCAACTGATCTTAGCCTTCTCAATAGAATCTTGTAGAGTCATTTTATAGATGTTCCAGCTGCCCTGCCTATCAATCTTAAAACACTCTCCCTATTCTATCCTTATCTCCCTGAATCCCAGAGTTTATCTCCCATAAACTCTTCCAAGATTTCAGTCCAGTGTCTTCTTGATGAAGTCCCTCAACACAGAAGATCACTATCAGTTTCAAACTGGATTTCTCAATGTTATTTGATTACAGAATTCGTTTACAGAAAGTCTAAAACAGAAATATACAAAAAATTCTATTGTTGTCTTCTTCTCAAATGTTCTTTCTCTTTGCAATCTTTTTCAGTCTTTGTTGATCATGAATGATGAATGTTCAAGTCTGAAAAAGCAATATTCAAAGCTATTTCAATGAGAGAAAGTGATATCAGAATATTATGAGTTCTGTCAATGTTATCAGTTGTGTATATTCTGAGAAGAAGTTAATGAAAACAGTTTATATAGTTTCAGACAAATCAACAGATGAATCGATTTGCCCAATCGATTCATTAAAGTTATAAAGTATGCTCAATCGATTTACCCAATCGATTTCGCGAATCTTGTTTTTCTTGAATCTTAAAACTACATAAACTAATCGATTTACCTAATTGATTATTTTAATGCATTCTTCAGAATTGAATAATAATTCATATTTGAATCGATTTGTATAATCGATTTATGATGTTTTGTTCCAACAACGAGATCAAAACAATCGATTTACTCAGTCGATTCAAACATTTACATAATCGATTTGGCCATATGCTAAGTCTTCTCTGTTACTAAAACTTTTGTTCCAATCGATTGTGTCAATCGATTTCACTGGTCACTGGGACTCAGTGGTTTTCAACAAATCGATTTGCCTAATCGATTTGGCCATATCACAGAGAGTTAGTTTAAATCATGTTAATCGATGTGCCTAATCGATTATGGACTTTGGTCTGAAGAACAGTTTATTAGTTGGTTCATCCAATCGATTTACCAAATCGATTGATGCCAAACTTGTTACAAAAGAAATAGTTCAATGGATTGTGCCAGTCGATTGTGTTTGTCTCAGGCCAAGTTTATTTTCAAACTTATTTTATGAAATCGATTTGTCTAATCGATTTGTCAATACATGGCTTGGCTTTGTAACTCTCACAATCGATTGTGTCAATCGATTTAAACAACCAGAATGATCTTGTGGTTGGAACAATCGATTTGTCAAATCGATTAGCCTGCAAAACGGCATGCTACTGACTTGCACACTTTATTTTCAATAAATGTGCAAATCGATTTGTCCAATCGATTTCCTAATCACAAAATTCACAATTTAAAACAACCCTATTACAAAATCGATTTTGCAAATCGATTTGCTAAGTCAATTTTCCAACTTTTGTTGATTCTTTGAGTTCCAAACAATTGTTTCAAGTTTGTAGGGTTGAATTGTGGTTCCTGAAATTTTACTCAGTTTAAAATGTTAGATTTGTCACATGATGTATGTTTGTCAATAATATCAAAAATGGACTTATGTCTAACAAGATCCAGCGTTGAGGCAGAATACATGGTCATGGCACTAGGAACACATGAACTCATCTGGTTGAAATAGTTATCGAAATGACTTAAATTTGAAGAGGCCAACCCAATGACACTAATATGTGATAATCAAGCTGCATTGCACATTGCCTCAAATCTTGTTTTTTATGAGATGACCAAACATATTGAGATTGACTGTCATTTTGTTAGAGAAAAGATCAAAACGAGCGACATTATCACTAACTTTGTCAATTCCAATGATTAGTTGGCAAATATTTTTACAAAGTCATTGCGAGATCCTATAATTAGTTATATATGTAACAAGCTGGGTGCATTTGATTTATGCGCTCTAGCTTGAAGGGGAGTGTCACAATATTATATTAGTATGTAAACAAAATAGAAAGTCTGTAAGTATTCCTACCATTATGTTTGTTTATCATTATTAGTCTATATAAAAAACTTTTGTTGTGTAGTTGAAACACAAGTTATTCAACATGTCTCAATATTTTCTTTTCATTAACAGTTATCCATCTAGTTCTTTATTTAAAAAAAAAAAGACTGGTTGTCTATCTTGTTCTAGAAGCAATCTCCAAGTGTGGTACTTTAAATTCAGTGCTTGATGATGTAGGATGTCTTATCCATACCGTTATGACCTGTACAAGAGAGTAGATGAGTCACCTGGAAAAGAGAAGTATATAATTTTGTCTACCTTTCCTCAAAGGCCTACTGTAGATGAAATTAACGATGCCTTTGAAGGAAAACCAAGGTAACAGATGTTCCATTTATATAAGCTAACTAATATGAAGATTTAATATCTTTTCAATTCCAATAAAGTTATGATTATGTAAGTTTAGTCTGTAATATGTTTTATTAAATTTAATTTCTATTTAAAAAAATACTAAAAATAAATGTTTTTAGTTTCTTTAGTTAGTCTCTATAAAATCAAATTAAAGATTAAAATTAAACAAAATTTATGTACAGTGAAAAAAAAACATATTTAACTCTATTATGAAACTAGTACTTCTTATTTTGGCTTTTTTATTCTAACATTTAAATTTGACAAAATAGCACTCATTTAATTTGTTTATATATGAAAATGTTGCAGGAATGAAACCGGGAAAACCTCAGGGATTTGGTTAGAAACATCTATCCTCGATCTATTTTTATTAGTTGTTTTGCATGCGGCAAATTTTTGACGCTGTTTTCACTGTGAATGTACCTATTTCATATGCAGGAGCTTTTTGAGTGGCATATTTTGAGCATACTTGAAGTGTCAAAGTCATTTCTATATTACTATAATTGAAGAACTGTGACAATTTGCCGTGTTATTATGCCCAAGTCAGTCATAGCTTTTAGTACAACTTACTGGTGGTGGAACATCTTGAGTGATTCAAAACAAGATGGAAGAAGTTTGTTTATAAACAAGCAATTTTATCAATAATTATTATGGGCCTCACATGATAGCAATTGTATTGACTTTTCGATTAATGTTTTGTGACTACAAAGTAGTTGCTAATATCTAGTGGTTGCTGAAGAGAAGCATACTGTCATTAATTATAAGCTTCTACCAAAAGAAGTTATCACTAATTCTTATTTTAAACTATTTGATGCTTACCAAAAAATTTATTAGATGTATTTCTATTATATTTCCTCAATTTCTTTTTTTTTTCTTTTCACGCTCTTTTAAACAAAATTTGTTTATATTTACGAGTAAAGATTCATTTTAATTTCTAAGAAGATTGTGAGATTCAGTTTAATCTCTGAGAAAAATAAAGATAACTTTTAATTTGATGAGAAAATTATAAAGTATAAACAATAGTCACAAGAAAGGGGTTAAATTTGAAGTTAATTAGCTTTAATTATGAACATAAAATTTAATATGAATTATTTTGTCTTTATGATTGCTTAAGTGGCTATGATTTGTATTTTAAATATTGTTATTTTTGTGGTTACCTAAGTGGTTAGTGATTTTTATTTTAAATATTGTTGTTATCTTTGTGGTTGTATAAGTGGCTGGTAATTTATGTTTAAAATATTATCTTTGTGGTTGCCTAAATGGCTGGTGATTTGTATTTAAAATATTGTTATTTTTGTGGTTGTCTAAGTGGCTGGTGATTTGTGTTTTGAATATTTTTATATTTGTGGTTGCTTAAGTGATTGGTGATTTGTGTTTTAAATATTGTTATCTTTGTGTTTCCCTAAGTATCTCGTGATTCGTGTGATTATCTAAGTGGGTGGTGACATGTACCTTTTTAGCATCATTATCATTTCATGATATATTATGTACATCTTTGTGCATGGCTATGTGACTGGTTTAATTTTTCTTCATTTGTATGAGTGACTTCTACGTGGACGCTTGTGTGGTTGGTTATATCCGGAACATTTAGGAGCATGCATAACTTGCATATGCTTTATTGTTATTTTTATTTTGATCTAATTATTTTCTCTACGGTTGCTACTTGATTTATTTAGATATATTTTAAGATTTTTGATACGCCTTTGAGAACTATTAAATAATCAATTTCTTTAAATCTTTTATTACAATAAAAAAGTTATACATATTTTATGGTTGTTAATTTATTATTTGGTTTAATTTTTATTGTCGGATGAACTGACCCATTACACCAACATTTAGGTACTAATGATATCAAAGAGTTGCACAAATGATGTTTGATTGGTGCACGAGCATGGGAAAATGAGACTTTTACTTAAAAATAATATTTGGTATTACTAAAAATTTTGTGGTACATTGTAAAGTTATTTACTCGTTATCATTAACTTTTAATAGAAATGTGGAAGTGAGATTTCATTCACTAGTAAATAATTGAATGTCATTCGCTAACAACTAGATTATTAATTCTGCAAATGAATAAATAAATAATATTTTAGTAAATTACATTACGTTCTTTTACAAAAAAAAAATATATCAGTTATTTTTTGACACATCTTCAATTTATCACATGATGAACTACTCTTAAGAAAAAAAAAATTATAGTTGTTTCTAAAAGAAAATAAATATTTTTAAGTAATCTTTGGATAAAAAATTTAGGGCGTTACATTGTGGTATCAGAGCACTAATTCTCGGATTTTTGTGGGGTGGCAATAGGTCAGGCCAAACTTCGAAAGGCCTGAGTCTGGCCTACGAATTATTTTTTAGGCTTAAGCTTGGCCTACGGCCTATCATAGGTTTTTTTTTCGTATAGCCTGACCTTTTTAAAATTCTGGTCTGGCCTAGAAACGTATTTAAAAGCCTTATTCACATTAAAATATTTAAATGCTCTATTAATACCATATGATATTCTCCACATACCAATATCAATGTATATATCTATATATATTAAACAAAAAATATTTTTTCTAACAAAATAATTTTGAAAAAATCTTTAAACCCTAAAAAATAATTTTTGATTTTATATAATAGATGTTATTTTTTCTGAAACAAACGCACCTATTATTATCTCTTAAACAAATATGGAACGATTATTGAGTGATTGACTAATTGAACAACTACCAAAAATAGATTGTTATCGAATATGGAACAACTACTGAATATAGAATGATTACTGAGTGATTGTCTAATTGATAGAATTTAAAATAGGAAATAATATTATTAATATAATAATAAAAATACTATTAATAAATAATAAAGTATATATAGGTCGGCCTATCTAACCTATTTAAATAAATAGGCTTTAAAAGCAGTTTGAGTCTAGTCTTTTTATTAAATAGGTTAGGTCTGGCCATAAGCCCTTGACGGACGGCCTAACCTATTCTCATCCCTAGGTGGGCCACTTGCTTTTTTTTTTTTTTTGATATGTTACTCATGTTAATTGTATCATTTTCTAGTTATTTGAGTTTTACTAATTATTTAAATGTCTATTATGTGTCATTGATTATGTAACATTCTTGAAATTGAATTTTATTACTTACTTAAAATTTTATTAAGTCATTAATTGCGTAACCTACTTGAATTTGAAATTTTACTAATTGCTTAAATTTCTATTATGTGTTATTAATTGTGTAACTTTTTTGAACTTGAATTTTTAAGAATTACTTAAATTCATGTTAAGTGCCATTAAATATGTTAATTGTTTGGTTTTCTAATTATTAAATTTTACTTAAATTTCTATTATGTGTAATCAATTGTATAACCTCCATAATTTTTGTTATTAAATATATGTCTTAAAAATTTGGTTTAATGGTGTTATTTTATTGTGTATTTAGTTACTTTCGAATATAAAATTTTTATGACTACTTACATGTTTTTCTTAGCATTGTCTTTTTATATTATTTAAAAAATTTCTATTTGATTTAATAGATTTTACTATCTTTTTATGAATTTTTTGTTATTTTATCGTATGACTATTTTGTTTTAATAATTTTAGACTATCTACTTCTTGTTCACGTTAAATGTTATTTGATCTAGCTATTACTTGACTTTATTAATTTTGTTAATAATAATCATGAATATTATATAATAATTTAATCTTCTACTTGATACAAATGAGTATTATAAAATATAGTGCAACATGTTATTGTTTTTATAATTGTCTCTTTTATATTATTTTTATGAAATTATAAAATTTAGTTCACTTGAATTGCAAATATTTTAAAAAGAATATTATTTAATTCGATGTTGTTATTATTGTTAGTAATAAATTTTCCTTTTAATTTATTTAGTTAAGATATTTTTGGTATTCCTAAGGTATTTAATAAACTAATTTGATTTTGATTTTATTTCTTAAATTAGTTTTATTAAGAAAAATTTAATTTAGTTACGTTTTCTTTTGAATTTATATACATGTACAATGTTTTTCTAATTTTATGAATATTGACTACACACTTTAAGATGAAGAATTAAGATAGTATGTTCAATACGCGAAAAATAGGATTTAACAGCGCTCCTTTTACAGCGCTTGCTAAACACAAGCGCTGTTGTAAATAAATTTTAAAAATAACGGAGCCTTTTACAACGCTTTTGATGACAAGCGCTGTAAAAGAAGCGCTGTTGTAGGTCATATAACGTTTGCGCATAACGTTATAAGGCTTTTACAACGCTTGTCAAAAAAGCGTTGTAAAATGAAGCGCTTTCGCATATTATTTCACAGCGCTTTTTTCACAAGCACTGTAAAATACATGCACTTTCAAATAATTGAACTACCTATTACAGCGCTTTTTTAACAAGCGCTGTAAAATACATGCGCTTTCATTGAATTTAACTACCTAATACAGCGTTTTTGTCACAAGCGCTGTAAAATACATCTTTCAAATAATTATATACGTTGGAAACCCTCATATCATCTTCATCTTTCAAATAATTGAACCCTAATATCCTCTACGTACTGTGCAGCCATCTACGTTGTCTCAGGTATTTTTTTAATTTGTTTTTGTCAAAAAAATCTTTAGTTTTTTAATAATCGAAAACTAAAAATTGTTATATATATATATATATATATATATATATTAAATCTCTTCTACACATATATACCACATGATCTGTTATGTTTTGAAATTGTCAAAAACTCATACCACATGATATGTTCTGTTTTGAAATTGTTAGTTGATATTGGTTTCTTTTTTAAACTTGTTGATATGTTTATTAGTTTTGTAACTGCATTTAAAGCTTATTAGTTTTGTAAATTCATTTATATATGTGGTATAATATGGATAGGAAATGGATGTCAGTCAATCGATTGTCAAAAGAGTATGAAATAGGAGTGAAGGAGTTTGTTGAGTTTGCAGTGAAGAATGCAAAAGATCCAAATAGAGTAGTTTGTCCTTGTTTAAAATGTTGTTTTGGAAAATGTGTTAGAGAAGATGAATTAGAAGGACATCTAGTATGTAATGGAATTGATCAAAGCTACACATGTTGGATAAGACATGGTGAGAAAAAAAAAAGGGAACATTAATTTTGAGAATAGTTCGACATATGCTTCAATTGACTTCGATACAGATACATATGAGTCGGATCGAGTTGATGAGATCGCAAAAGCAGTTGAAGAAGATCTTCGAGATTGTCCTAAAATGTTTGAAAGTTTATTGAGTGATGCAGAGAAAGAACTATATAATGGTTGTACTAAATTCACAAGACTGTCGGCGATATTAAAGTTGTACAACTTAAAAGCGAGTAATGAATGATCTGATAAAAGCTTTACAGAATTATTAACACTCACTCATAAAAGATATGTTGCCAGATGATAATGAACTTCCTAGTCGAACCTACGAGGCTAAACGAATTTTGTGTTCTATTGACATGAGTTACGAAAGGATTCATGTGTGTCCTAACGATTGCATTTTATTTCGAAATGAATATGAACTACTTAAGGCATGTCCAAAATGCAATGGCTCTCGATATAAGAAGAAAGAATCTACTCCAGCAAAAGTTGTGTGGTATTTTCCTATAATACCAAGATTTAGGCGCATGTATCGCAGTGAAGAAGATTCAAAACACTTGACACGGCATGCAGATGAAAGAATTAGAGATGGAATGTTTCGACACCCTGCAGATTCCCCATAATGGGCAAAAATTGATCACGAGTATTCTGAATTCGGGATAGAGTCAAGAAATCTAAGACTTGCACTTTCTACTGATGGAATGAATCCACATGGTCTTCAAAGCATCTCACACAACATGTGGCATGTGATTCTGGTAATATATAACCTACCTCCGTGGTTATGTATGAAGCGTAAGTTTATGATGTTGTCTCTGTTAATTTCTGGACCCAAACAACCGGGGAATGATATCAACATATACTTGACTCCTCTAATCGAAGATTTAAAACGTATATGGGAACCAGGTGTGGAAGTTTATGATGGGTATAAGAAAGAATGTTTCAATTTGAGGGCTATGTTGTTCAGCACAATTAATGATTTTCTAGCATGTGGTAATTTATCAGGATATAGCATTAAAGGTCAGTGTGCATGTCCTATATGTGAAGAGAGTACAAATTGGATGCGGTTGAAACATTGTAAGAAGAATGTGTTTCTTGAACATCGTAGATTTTTACCTTATAGTCATCAGTATCGTGGGTGGAGAAATGCATTTAATGAAAAATTAGAGGAAGGTAAAGCTCCTTTAGCACCGACTGGATATCAAATACTTGAAAAAGTACAAGATTTGACCAATAAATTTGGCAAACCTTTTGCGGGAGACCTGATCAAAACTAGGTGGAAGAAAAAGTCAATTTTCTTTGAATTGCCATATTGGAAGTCATTGTATATAATACATTTCCTCGATGTGATGCATATTGAAAAAAATGTATTTGTTAGTGTTATTGGTACGTTACTCAATGTTCCAGGAAAGTCTAAAGATTGCATCAACGCAAGATTGGACTTGGTCGATATGGGAATAAGAAATGAATTGGCTCCAGTAAAGAAAGGAAATCGCACGTATCTACCTCCAGCCGCTCATACTCTATCTAGAAAGGAAAAAACTATTTTATGTAAAATTCTACACGAAGTTAAAGTTCCAAAAGGATACTCTTCGAACATTAAAAATTTGGTTTGTATGAAAGACCTCAAGTTAAAAGGTTTGAAGACCCATGATTGTCATATTCTAATGGAGCATTTGCTACCAATAGATATACGTTCCATTTTACCTGAAAAAGTTCGACTAGCCTTGACTAGATTATGTTTCTTCTTTAGGGAAATTTGTAGTAAAGTGATTGACCCTCAGAAATTACCGACATTGCAGAGGGAAATTGTTGTTACTTTGTGTGAGCTTGAAATGTATTTCCCACCATCGTTTTTTGATATAATGGTTCACCTTACTGTTCATCTGGTTAAGGAGACACAACTTTGTGGGCCAGCTTATATGAGATGGATGTATCCGATATAACGATATATAAAAATATTAAAAGGGTACGTAAAAAGTAGAAGTCGACCAGAAGGTTGTATTGCTGAACGATACATTGTTGAAGAGGCTGCTGAAGCGATGCATGTCTCCAGTGCAAAAGACAAAAACCCAATATATGCAAATCTATCATATTTTGGGGTTATCGAGCGCATATGGGAGTTAGACTACACAATATTTCGTGTCCCCATATTTGGTAGCAAGTGGGTCGATAATAATAATAATCGGATTGATGAGTCAGGATTCTTGCTTGTGGATTTTAATAGGGTGGGATACAAAGACGAGATAATGATTTAAATTATATTAGTTTGGTCAAACACACAAATCAAATAGTAGTGGTTTGTATATAAGAAGAAAATTACAAACGATGCCTCTCACGAAATGCACACTTTTGGGGATTCCCATGATGCGTACAAATATAACCTTCATCAGACACCAAATATATCTGAGTTATTATTAATGTTGTGATGAATTTGAGTACGACCGTATTCTCTTTTAATAAATTTGCTTATATATAAAATAAAATAAAAACTTTAAGAATCTCTCCAACCATAAGTACATATATTTGGGAAAAGAAACTTTAATAAATAATTTTTATAAATGGTAAAATTACATTAATGTAATAGACATGGACACAATGAGTGTATTAATAATTAATTAGATGTTGAAATTAATTAAATTAAAAATGTGGGAAAAGTGATGTAAGGACGCAACCATTTTTGACAGAGGTTGTATTATTTTCAAATTGAGGTTGTAAAATAAAGAGACCTTTTACAGCGCTTATTTGGAAAAGCGCTGTAAAAGAACTTTTTAAAAAATTAAATAAGGACGCCTTTTACAGCGCTTGTTTAACAAGCGTTGTAAAAGGCTTTAAATATAACATTCATCAGACAACTAACACGACCTTATCTAACAGGATTTTCTTCAAACACCTTGTACGCATTTTTGGCAAAAACACATTGTTAACAGGCTCTTTAACAAAAACACATTGTTAACAAAAACATTATACTCAAATCCATTTTTCGCAACATGGCAATGAACCTGAAGACCAAGTTTCGATTTAAGAAGAAATGTAAAGAGATAAAAAGGTTGTTGAACTTGAAGAACAAGTTTCGATTTCAGAATGAAAGGGAATGTAAAGAGATAAAAAGGGTGTTGAGGAGTAAGCTTTGATGTTTGTGAATAAGATGCATATAAGGAGTTTGGTGAAGAGGAAGAGTTTAAAAAATAACATAACAAAACACAAAAATAACATAAATAAACAATAAGGCCTTTTACAACGCTCTTTTAACAAAGCGTTGTAAAAGACTGTAAAAAAAACATTCATATAACATAATAAAACAAGGAGGTCTATTACAGCGCTTGTTCAAATAAGCGCTGTAAAAGACTCTTTTAAAAATAAAATAAAGAGACCTTTTACAACACTTATTTGTAAAAGCGTTGTAAAAGGCTTTAAAAAATCATTATATAACATTCTAAATCAATGAGGTCTTTTACAACGCTTATTTGGAAAAGCGCTGTAAAAGTGCCTTTTAAAAAATTAAATAAGAACGCCTTTTAGAGCGCTTTTTTAACAAGCGCTGTAAAAGGCTTAGGCCTTTTAGAGCCTTTTAGAGCACTCATTGAAAAAAGCATTGTAAAAGGGTTATAAAAAAGCGCTGTAAAAGGGTAATATATATAACAGCAACCTCTTCAGTTTCCTCTTCATTGCGTAAACTACACTATCATCTCCTTCATCGTTCTTCTCTTCTTTTGCAAACCCTATAATCCCGTCCATTACAAACTGTATTTTCACGATCATCTCCTTCATTTCGAACCTTATTTCCATCCAAGATCATTTCGAACCTTATATTTTCATTGAAATACGTAACAGCCATTACGTATTTCTTCAAACCGTTTTTCTGTGAACTTTCTGCATTCGCTCTTTTCTTCGCATTTCATCTTTCTTGGAACCATTATTCAGGTATTGATGTTATTAATTTTTTGTTATCATTAAAATGCATATTGAGCTTGTTTAAAATATATATACTGATACATGTTGATGTTATACTAAACTACATGTTGAGCTTGTTGATGCATGTTGAGCTTGTTGATGTTATACTAAACTGCATGTTGAACTTGTTGTAGTTAAATGGATACAAATAGAGATTTAGAATGTCAAAATGAAGAAGTTGGCACCAGTAAGGGTTATGAAAATGAAGTCAAACGTGGTGCAACTATAATGCAAAAGGTGATTAAAGCAAGGAGCAATGGCACCAAGTTTGAGGTTATACTATACTATACTCTGTTTGCTGTGTATTTTTTTAGCTTTTTTGAAAGCATGTACTTACTATATGAGTTTATTAGGTTGGCTGGAATGAGAGTGGTCCGCCAATTGATCCCAACAGCTCAATGTTTGTAAGTTACATTGGGGCTGTTGTTCGACAAAATATTCCAATTACAATTGACGATTGGAGAGATAAGGCGTTGAAGGATGCGAAAGATATAATATGGAATGACATTCAAGTAAATTTTTTGATCCAATCTTTTGTCATTTATAAATATTTTCATTGAAATACTTTACTTATAATTTTTTTTCACTACAGACGACTTTTGTCCTTGATGAGGGACGAAAGAGTTATGTTTTGAGAGTTGCTGGGAAAATCCATCGGGGATTTAGATCGCATCTCTCAAATTTCTATCTAAAAGATAGAGAAGGAAACACAACTGCTGAACCTCCAAAAATATATTAACATTATATATCAAATGATGAATGGAAGGCATTTGTTTCCAAACATTCTGACCCCGCGTTTTTCGTAAGTGATTAGTTTATTAGCATTTGTGTGTTTTATTATTCATTTGTGTGTTTTACATAATTGCTATTTTTTTATATAGAATGTTAGTAAGGCAAATCGCGAGAGGGCAAACAATCCGACGCACCCATACAAAAAATCACGTATGGGATATGCACGTCTAGACCAAATACTTGTAAATAATTAAACATCAATTTGATATAATGAGGGAATTTGTATTATAAACTATAGTTTCTAACTAGTATTTTGTTTATGATCTTAACGAATAGCGACAAGAGACCCAATTCGATCAACCGTTGGGTCGTCATATCTTGTGGAAGGAAGCTCGTGCAAATAAGGATGGAGTGGTTGATAACGAAAATGTTCAAAAAGTAATAGAACTTTGTGTAAGTATATTATGACTTTAATGTTTTTCAATATTGTATTTATCACTTGAATACTTTTTAATATTGTAATTTAAAAATGCTAATGAACTTAACTATTCTAATGTTACATGTATTTTAGGAGACCATCGAACAAAGTTCTGAAAATGAAGAGGGCAACAAGGCTAGTTGCAGGGACATTATGGGCAAAGTTTTTAATGTTCCTGAATATTCCGTTCGAGTTAGGGGGAAGGGATTTGGCGTAACTCCCAAAAGTTTTTTCCTCAAGAGAAGCGCCAAAAACCTTCCAACGAGGAAGTATTAGAGAAGCTCAGAATCCTATAAGAGCAAGTGGCACTCTTGGTGAATACGAATAAAGAGAAGCAACTTCCGGATCAGCTTCAACGTGAAATATAAATGGAGAGTGAAACCGGGAGTTGCAACGCCGGTTTGAAAATTATTTCCGAGGTAATTAATTACTTATGTTTTAACTGTACTTATGTTTTAATTGTACTTATGTTTTAACTGTACTTGCTTATGTAATTACTTACAATATTATATATTAATTGTACTTATGTTTTAACTATTGATTTAGGGTGTCACTTCATATTTCCTATACTTGTCCTCGCCCACTCATTGGAAGGTGGGAAATGGAAAATTGTACAATACTTTGGGAGAAGTATTGCACAATACTCCGATCCCTGCGGGCCATGTCAAAGTATCGCCTACTGTTGCTTTCGAACTAACTGCACCATTGTCGATACCGGACAACGACGGAGATATGTAGATATTGGGCGAAGCTATTGGTAGTTACGTGGCATGGCCCACAAACCTTGTTGCCCTCGTTAAAAGCCCTCCCAGAAACGAATCAGTTACGTCTCCCGAAAAGGTTTGTCACATTTATTGCATAAGCTTTGTCAATTTTTTCAGATTCAATAAACTAACATTTAACCTCATTTTTGTAGGTCCAAATAAATAAACCACCCGCACATCCAAAAAAGGCAGCAAACCTCAAAAATTGGAGGTTAATAGAGTTGCCAAATTACAAAGGCCGGAGGGCAATAAAGCTGCCAAACTTGCAGCAAGAAAAAAAATTGGATCAAGGGAAATCAGTTGTTGCTGCTGCTACTCCTAAAATAAGTCAGCCACGCCTTGGTAAATACGGGGCGTGTATTGACAACCAAGTAAAAAAGAACATGTGCAGCAGCGACGATTCGCGCATGGTACACATGAATAAAGATATATTCGGAGATGATTATGAGGAATTTCTCGGCAAGGAGCACGTATACGAACTTCTCGAACATAAGGAGCTCAGTGCTACTGTAATGAGCTTGTACATGAGGTAAAAAATACTTTTAATTGCAATTATTGGTAATTAATTAAATGTATTGGTAATTAATCTAGTTTAAAATTTTCATTGAAGGTTTTTGTATGAGAAGGTCGTGTGCACGAGGAAATTGTCAAATAAATACTCATTCTTGTCTCCGCATAAGATGTCCATGTGGAAACTTGATCCAAAAAATGTAAAGAAATACATTATAAATATGTTTTTAGGAAATAAAGAAAAGGATAAATTGTTCTTCGCACCATATAATTCAGGGTACGTAATTTTATTTTTTTTAATTGATGAGAATTTAATTTATTAGTTGTGTATAAACAAAATTGCTTAACCATTTTTTTTTTGTTGTAGGGCACATTGGGTGCTATTTGCAATCAATGCGGTATCTGAAGTTATATACTATTTGGATCCCGTGCATGGCGATTACAACAAATACTCCGAAATAAAGACTATGTTCGACACGTAAGTAATATTCATTTATTTTTGTTACACACACACACACACATATATATATATATATATATAAATAAGTGTTTGTTCATGCTAAAATAATCACATTTATTCATTCGATAGTGCATTAAAAGTATTTCGAGCTCAAAGAGGTGCGACAGTGTCGAAGCAAAAGTCTAATAATATTACATGGATCCCAATAAAGTGCCCTCGTCAAACAAACAACATCGACTGTGGGTACTACGTAATGAGATTCATGAAGGAGATTGTTGACAAGAAACGGTACGGTATTTTGATTATATGATTTTCATATATAAATTATATATATATTTGATACTAACTTAATATAATATGTTCAATTTTTATATTGCAGTACTTTGAAAATTCCAGTCCATCATATTCTGAGCAAGATCTAATGGAATTAAAGGAGGAATGGTGTGAGTATGTGCTTGAAATGAAAATTATTTGATTTTCTGGGAAATAGCATGCTGCTGGGCAAGGGATCTGAATATTATATGGTGCATAATTATTATATGTATATGATCATAGGACAATATATAAACATGCATATGAGTATGTTGTAAATTAGGTTCAATATATATTTAGTTACTTATGTTGTAAATTGTGTGAACTGCTTATTGTAAATTACTGTTACAGGGTAATATATATGTATCATGTTGTAAATTACTGATTCTGATTGTTTTGTGTTGTGTGAACTGGTTCAAACTAATTTTGAATAAAAAGATAAAAGACAGCACTTTATAAAAAAAAATGCCATAAAAAGTTAAAAAAACGCTTTTCAAATATATACAGGACTTTAAAAAAAAAACACACATTTTACAGCGCTTTTTTGAAAAAGCGCTGTAAAATGTGCATTGGGTGGACATTTTACACCGCTTTTTGTATAAAAGCGCTGTAAAAGGTACACCAAAATATGAATTATGGGTATACCTTCTACAGCACTTTTTATAAAAAGCGCTGTAAAAGGTACACCAAATTTATGAATTATGGGTATGCCTTTTACAGCGCTTTGTGAAAAAAGCGTTGTAAAAGGTACACCAAATTTATGAATTATGGGTATGCCTTTTACAGCACTTTGTGAAAAAAGCGTTGTAAAGGTACACCAAATTTATGAATTATGGGTAGGCCTTTTACATCGCTTTTTGAAAAAAAAAACGCTGTAAAAGACACACCAAATTTATGAATTATGGGTAGGTCTTTTACAGCGTTTTTTTTTAAAAAAGCGCTGTAAAAGGTATACCAAATATATGAAATATGGGTATGCCTTTTACAACGCTTGTTGTAGAAAGCGCTGTAGAAGGTGCATAACAAGCGCGCGTTATATTTAAATGATTTATAGCCCTTTTTTAAAAGCACTGTTGTATCTTTTACAGCGCTCGATTCCACAGCGTTTTTTTTTTTTTGAAAAAACGCTGTAAAAGGCTTAAAAAAAGCGCTGTAAAAGACAATTTTTGGCATAGTAGTTGTTGTAATTATTTTATAAGTAATATTATTATTATTTCTATTATTATTATTATTTATTAACATTTAGATTTTTATTTTATATTAAAAGTCACATAAAAAAAGACTAAGAAGATTTTCAGTTGTCAACAATCATTGAATATTTTTATTACTACAAAATGAATTTTGTCTAGTTACCTAAATTAAATTTTTTTTCTAGTATTTATTATTATAATCTAAATACTGCAAATTTTAATTGTAAAATTATGTTTTAAATTTTATCATGCTATTAATTTTAAAAGACTGGTTGAATTAAAAAGCGTTAACATGGTTGAAATGAACGAAGACGTGACGATGCATTCGTGCTCTACAAATGTACTAAAAGTGTTCTAATAATCTTGATTTATTTTAAAAAAAAATAGCATGACTATTACTAAATGAGTAAGAGAGGTTAATCACCCTATCGACTTAATTTCGAAGAAAGCCATAACAATAATTTGTTTTTACTATGTTCGAGAATTTATTTTACCTCTTAAAAATTCTATCAAGATTTATTTTCTTTTGCATAGTTTTTATGAGATAAGTTCCAATATGTGTGCGCTATTAATAATTATAAATGTATCGAATTTATGGAATTTAACCAAATTAAATAGGTGAGTTTATAAATATGTTGATTTTATTTGAATTTCAATCATTTTTAATTTCATTAACAAGTTTTAAATGTTATATTATTATTATTATTATTTATTATTATTAGTATTATTATTATACATTATTATTAATGAATTTTTCATATTAGTATTGCATTGTCAAATTCTATAAATAAATAAACACAATTAAATCAATTTCTTTATAGAAATAGTTTTTTATGAAAGGATCTATGATATCCCTCTTGTTCTATTTTTAAAATTTTAAAATATTGGTATCAACATATAATTCTAAATTTGCTCTATTTTAACAAAGGACATTCTCAATTTTTTCTCTTTTGTGTTTTACTTTATACCTTCATTGGTTTGCTTTAACTATTTCATGTGTTTAACAAGAAATTTTTGTAACACTAATGGAGAGTCAAAAAAAAATTTACTTGGATTATTAAGAAATGTGTCAATACTTGAATGCAACTTGTCCATTTGTTTTTCGTTGTAGTTTCGAGGACGAAACTATTTTTAAAGAGGTAAGTATTGTAATACCCCAATATTTTTATATATATTATATATGTGTCTTTTAGTAATTTTCGTAATTTATTTTACATGTAAAGAAATTAAATTAAAATTTACCACTCCCTATTTTACTTGAATAATTATAACATTTATTTTTATTTAATTGTTTTGGTGTGACAATTACATTAGAATGGTTTATGGTATAATTATTTCCTATGTGGACAACTGTGTATTTTTTTTATTTGATTAGTTTCGATAATCATCAAATTGATGTGTTAGATACGTTGACTTTATTTTTATGTGTGACATGCAGTGATATTTTTGTCTTACTTGATTATTTTATTTGATGGAAACATTAATTATTTAATTAAGTGACTGGTGATTTGTGTTTTAAATATTGTTATCTTTGTGGTTGCTTAAGTGTCTCGTGATTTGTGTGATTATCTAAGTGGGTGGTGACATGTACCTTTTGAGTATCATTATCATTTCATTATATATCATATGCATCATTGTGGACGTCTGTGTGGCTGATTTAAGTTTTCTGGGTGACTTCTGTGTGGATGCATGTATGGTTGGTTATATCTGGATCATATATATTTAGAAGAATGCATAACTTGCATACATTTTATTGTTATTTTTATTTTGATCTAATTATTTATTCTACGATTGCTACTTGATTTATTTAGATAGATTTTATGATTTTTGATATCCCTTTGAGAACTATTAAAGAATCAATTTCTTTAAATCTTTTATTACAAAAAGATTTTATATTCTTATTTTATTGCTGATAATTTATTATTTGATTTAATTTTTGTTGTGGGATGAACTGACCACTTACACCAATATTTAAGTACTAATTAATGATCTCAAGAGTTGCATGAATGATATTTGATTGGTATACGCGCGTGGGAAAATGAGGCTTTTACTTAAAAATAATGTTTTGTATTACTAAAATATTTGTGGTACATTGTAATGTTATTTACTCGTCATCGTTAACTTTTAATAGTAAATAATTGAATGTCATTAATTTCAGTCAACCTTTTTCAGTCAACCTTGTTTCTTTTCAATTTTACTTAAAGATAATTTATTTTAGTTTAGAGTATTAATGAATATCTATCTAACAACTGGATTATTAAGTTTGCAAATGAATAAATAAATAATATTTTAGTAAATTACATTATGTTCTTTTACAAAAAAAATATATCAAATTATTTTCTGACACATCTTCAATTTATCATTTGATAAACTACTCCTAAGAAAAAAAATTATAGTTATTTCTCAAAGAAAATAAATATTTTTAAGTAATTTTTGGATCAAAAATTTGGGGAGTTACATAAATAATAAAAATATT
>JBBPBT010000460.1:3795329-3821141 GCA_037974875.1 Cicer bijugum | reverse complement strand
TCAAATTTCATCAAATTCGTTATTTAAGTTTTCAATAAAATCATATTTTTATTCTTTATTTGAAGTTGTTGGAAATAGAAATATAAGTTTATTTAAATATTTGAGTTATGTATTTGACAAATATATAAGTTTTCTTAAAATTGGTATTTAATTTTATAGATTCTATTTAAAGATTTTAATTAATTTCTAAGTTTATGTAAAAAAAAATGATATTGTTGATATTTTAAAATATAAATAATTAAATTTTTATTTAAAATTAAATAAATTACTAAATAGAAAAAATAAATAAAAGATTGAAATGTTGCTTAAAATTAAATTAAGAAAAAATTGGAGCAATTATGTGTGAAATAATATATAATTTAAATTTTATGGAATTATGGCAGATATAGCCAAACATTACATAGAAAGTTACATAATCATAGTTCACAGGTCAAAAACTTTTTGAAAAAAATCCATTTTTAAACTTTATTAAGAAAATGGGGTAGTCAATGTTTGACTTGATATAAATTATGAGAAGTGCTCCTATATACGAATGGTTTTCATTCTTGAAGATACAAAAGAATTCTCCTTTGAATCTCTGAGAAAGGAGAATCAAAGAAATGGCAGTTGGGTCTTTGACAACAGGTGCTGTGACCAAAGAAAGGGCAGAGCAGTATAACGGGAGAGTCACTCCTTATGTTATCATTGCTTGCATTGTTGCTGCTACAGGAGGGTCACTTTTTGGCTATGATATTGGAATTTCAGGTAATTCCTTAATTTATCATGTGAATCATAAGTTTTTTTTTTTCTTCTTCTGTTTTTCAATGTTTTTAGAATATTTCATTTCATAATATTTAGAGGTAAAACTTGTTTTGATTGTAAGCTCAAACAAGGGGAAATACTTTTTTACCACCTTAAAACTTGCATGAATTGAATATTCCTCAAGAGATTCTGGTTAAGGAATTCAAGATGTGAAATTGCACATAGATCCATAACATTAATGACATTTTTCTTTCTTTTTATTTTATAATTTAATTTCAAAACCCTGATAAGTGTCCTATTCCTGATTCTAGAAGTTGTGATTCTCAATTTTTTTATCTAACAGTATAATTATAAACTACTTTGGGATTGTCTTCCAAAAATCTCAAAAGCCTAGCTTCATTATTGGTAAACAGCAAATTTTGACTCCATCCTTCAATTTGCTACTGATGCAAAAATAAGCACATCTCATATCACAAATAATGTTGATACTTAAACAGACCATTGATGGCAGTTCTCAGCAGGGCTGATCTATGGTCCAAGCTAGTAAATCAAGGGTTTTAGTCCTTCCCTAAAATAATTATTTTTTCTTGTACTTTTAGGCCTCCTAAAATTGAAATTTTTATGTAGGCTAAGGAAAATACCTCACAAGTATAAAGAGATATATCAATTGATTGACATAATTAAAATATTGTGTATTTCAAAACACAAGAAAGGTAAAATTTAAACAAAATATTATTATTAATATTATTTTACTTTTGCTTATCAAACGTGTTGGGCCGGCCTGATTATCAGTTTGAATTTTAGATTTTAATATGTCAATCGTTGAAAAACAACTAGACCCACTCAAACTGTTTTTTTGAATGGTTCTCTTATACTTACTGTGAGAGGGTATCTTCCTTATTCATTACATCTCTTTTACAGTTTCAATTTTCAAATTCCTGCTGATCTTGTTACTCAGTTTTCCTCAAGTAAAAATCGAAATTTAAGTTTTGTTAAAAGAGAAGAATTTATTATCCTAAGTGAATCATACATCAATCATGATAGGCAACACTTTTTACAGGTTATGGAGCCTTTCAAATCATATATAGACCTAGTCATTACCTCTGTTCCTTTTTAAGTGTTGCTTGATGTAATTATTGGAATGCTACGTTGCAGTATGCAACATGCAACCCCGACAAATTTAATTAGTTGTACAATAAGCTTGAGTACTCATGTTGAGATGAACTAAGGAAGGTTAAATCTGTTTCATTATTGTTACAACTATAGAATATTTAGGATATATTTAGGTTATCGTAGAATATCTTTCTTGATTTGTTTCCTTATCAGGTTGAGATATGTTGAAGCAACCTTACATCAATTTCATTATTTGTTGGTCTTTTTGTGTGTTCGTAATTTTTTCTGACACATGTTATATCGGTAACAGGTGGTGTTACTTCCATGGACGACTTCCTTAAAGAATTCTTCCCCACAGTATACAGGCAAAAAATGCATGCACATGAAAACAACTACTGCAAGTATGACAATCAGGGCCTTGCAGCATTTACCTCATCTCTTTACATTGCCGGTTTACTTGCATCCTTGGTTGCATCTCCCATTACACAGAAGTATGGACGTCGAGCGAGTATCATAGGCGGTGGTATCAGCTTTCTGATTGGATCAGCTCTAAATGCTTCAGCTGTTAACCTGTTAATGCTGATAATTGGCCGTGTTATGCTCGGCGTTGGCATTGGATTCGGAAATCAGGTAATAACACATTCCTCTAATCTGTGATCAGTCCTTAAAATGGTTAGACTATTGTGTCAATTTCAAGTCTCACCTTCTGCCTATGAATCTACAATCAACAGTTAGCACCAAAACCTTGTTTTTTTTCCTTTACTGGTTTAAAACACTGGTATATTTATATGAAAGGAGGAAACTAACTTTGTTTTCCTTAATGAAGCTTTGGTCTAGATTATTCAAACCAGTATAAAACATGATGAAGGGTGAAATGTTAATTGTTAATAACAATAATAGTAGTGTAAATGTTAATATGAGTTCATAAAAATTTACAGGAAAGGAAAGATAGTAATGTGATGGAAACAATCTATGTTTGAGTTAGAAGATAATCGAATTATACTTTAAAAAGTTGATAAATTACTTTAGCTCCTCCCACTCATGATTCTTTTGAAGGCAATTCCGCTTTATTTGTCAGAGATGGCACCAACCCACCTGCGAGGAGGCTTAAACATGATGTTTCAAGTTGCAACAACTTTTGGGGTTTTCACAGCCAATATGGTGAATTTTGGAACACAGAAGATTAAACCTTGGGGATGGAGACTGTCCTTAGGCTTGGCTGCAGTGCCAGCTCTTCTAATGACAATTGGAGGAATATTTCTTCCCGAGACTCCAAATAGCTTAATCGAACGAGGATCAAAAGAAAGAGGAAGGAAGCTCCTAGAAAAGATAAGAGGAACTAGTGAGGTTGATGCAGAGTTTCAAGATATGGTTGATGCAAGCGAGTTGGCTAATTCTATAAAGCATCCGTTTCGTAACATCCTTGAAAGAAGGTATAGGCCAGAGTTGGTTATGGCAATTGTCATGCCTACTTCTCAGATTTTGACTGGTATAAATTCAATTCTGTTCTATGCTCCAGTGCTGTTTCAAAGCATGGGATTTGGAGGAGATGCATCACTCTACTCCTCAGCTTTGACTGGAGGTGTTCTTGCTTTCTCAACATTCATTTCCATTGCAACAGTTGATAAATTGGGAAGGAGAGTTCTTCTTATTAGTGGTGGAATACAAATGATCATTTGTCAGGTAAGAAAAAGTCTGACTCAAGTAAATTCTAATCATGTTTATAAGAACTGTGCCATTGAATTGAGAAATAATTCAAATTTAATAGCTTAGGATAAGTTAAAATATTAACAAAAAAGACAATAAAAAGTCTTGTTTTAGTTAGTTCCTATGTAACCCCAAAACCTTGGATCGTTGGCTACTCTGGTGCCTGATATGTCTCAAATGTCAGACACTAACACATGTAGTTACATTTAATTTTTTTCAGTTTTTAAATTATTACTAATGTAAATATATCAATGTTATTATCATGTTCAGTGTTTGTGTCAATTCTTCTTAGGTTAGTTCAATATTATTTTAAGCCTTTATGTCGTCTTTTTGGCACAAGAGTTTGTCTAAATTGCTAGAAGCTGAACAAAAACTGCACTCAATTTATATGTGCCTAATTTCACAACTCATTTTAGATGTATCACCAAGACTTTAGATTGAAGCCGTGTTTAGTGTCTGACACCAACACAACACTGACATATGTTCACACTTCCATTTTTTAAATTATTATTAGTGTCATATTTCAATGTTGTATCCGGTATCTTGTAAATAGAATGACTTAATAAAAATTGTTGCATTTAGACATAATTTGCAAATAGTCAAAATTATAAATATTTATTTTCTCATAAGAGGTGCAGTTTACTACACTTTGCAGAGCAACTAATTTTATTTTCATTTTTTCACATGAGCAGATTATAGTTGCCATAATTCTTGGAATCAAGTTTGGAGATAACCAGGAACTGTCGAAAAGCTATTCAATATTGGTTGTAGTTGTGGTTTGCCTATTTGTTGTAGCATTTGGATGGTCATGGGGCCCACTTGGGTGGACAGTACCAAGTGAGATATTTCCATTAGAAATCCGTTCAGCAGGGCAGAGTATCACTGTTGCTGTAAACCTTCTCTTCACTTTCATAATTGCTCAGGCATTCCTTGCTCTTCTCTGCTCATTCAAGTTTGGAATCTTTCTCTTTTTTGCTGCGTGGATTACCCTCATGACCATATTTGTTTTTCTGTTCTTGCCTGAAACCAAAGGTATTCCCATTGAAGAGATGACATTTATGTGGAAGAAGCATTGGTTCTGGAAATTGATACTATCTGACAATACATTGTAGTAATGCAGTTCCTACAATCACAGAACTACATTACAGTAATAAATTAGATAAATAAAAAATGTTACTTATCAACTTGCTTAAGGAGCATTTAGGCATTGAAATTATGCATCCATGATCGCCAATGTCTGCAATCTTAGGAGTTAAATTGGCAACTTGCACAATTATTTATAGGCTTAATTGCACTTTTAGTCCCCTATTATAGGTGAAAATTGAAAGTAGTCCCCCCATTTTGTTTGTCTCCAGGTTTAGTCTCCAAACAGAATTTGAGGTCAAATCATGATAAGTTGTCATTTTTTAATGACGTGTCAATAAAAAGGTGACGTGGCAGACGCTTACGTGGAATAAACTTATTATTATATTATTTCTGATTAAAAAATATAATTTATATTTTCAAAAATCATTTTAATAATTATAACAATATTTTTAAAATATAATTAAATTGTTAAAATTAAATTAAAATAAAATGAAAAACATGTGTAGAATCCTAAAGCCCCAAATCATATGAACATGTTTGAACCTAAAGCTCCAAATCGTATGAACATGTTTGAACCCTAAATATAAATTATATTTTTTAATAAGAAATAATATAATAATAAGTTTATTCCACGTAAGCGTCTGCCACGTCACCTTTTTTTATTGACACGTCATTAAAAAAATGACAACTCATTATGATTTGGCCTTAAATTCTGTTTGGGAGACTAAAACTTGGGACAAACAAAATGGGGGGACTACTTTCAATTTTCACCTATAATAGGGGGACCAAAAGTGCAATTAAGCCTTATTTGTAAAAGGGCGTTGAAGACATGTAAAAAATGTAGTATGTATATGTTTTAAAATGAGAACAATGAATGTGATAAATAGTAATTGTACCATCTAAGAATCTGATTATTTTCTATTAGATGAGAAACAAAACAGAAGTAAAAAATACTTTTATGAAATGGAAACAAGAACTTTTCTTCAAAATACTATATCATGCAAGTTATCAAGATCTAGATTTAAATCTTAAGATCTTACAATTATGCAATCCTACTCACCCCTCCGATCTTAATTGCATGCAAGATCTTGTTTTAGAGCAAGATTTCGTTTTTGAGCAAGATGTCAAAAAACTGTATCAAGATTGCAAAATCACATAATTGTGTGCGATTTTGAGAGTTTCTAGACTCGAATTTCCTAGCTAGGTCATGTCCGACCTATTAGAAATGGAAACAGGAACTTTTCTTCAAAATACTATATTATGTAAGTTATCAAAATCTAGATTTAAATCTTACGATCTTACGATTATTCAATCCTACTCACCCCTCCGATTTTAATTGCACGCAAGATCTTGTTTAGGAGCAAGATCGTCAAAAAACTGTAACAAGATTGCAAAATCACATGATTGTGTGCGATTTTGAGAATTTCTAGACTTAAATTTCCTAGCTAGGTCATGCCCAACCTATTTGAATAAACAAGAAAAAACCTTTTTATTTTATATATTATATATATTTTCTGTTTTTGTTTTTGGAAAGTTCTGTCTTTTGGTTGTTATATATAGACACGCACACACTGGTATTTTCGTTTTGGTAAGATCTTACGATCTTATGTTTTGCAATCTTGCTACCCTCCTCCCAATCTTGATCAAAATCTCGATCTTTACAACCTTAGAATTAAATACAGGTACCATTTCAAGTATTCATATCCATTCACATATATATATATATATATATCAATTTTGAGATAATTATTGTAAAAGAAAATGCCAAGCGTTGGTTTGTTTGAATGCCCAAGGTTCAGATTTTCTTTTATCACAAAATGTGCACGGTTTATTTTATGAGCCAAATAATTCATTGAAAACCAGCAGAACTTGAGTACAGAATTTATTCAAGCAATTTGAATAATGTAGTATAAGATAGAAACCAAACAGAGACAATGAGAAATCCATAAACCAGTAACAACAATCTGAAACCCTCAGATGCAACACACCCCAGCTGATCCCACAACCTCAAAAGCAGCAACTAATAGACAAATGTAAGAGGATTGGGAAATAATAAGTGTCGAAACAAGACCAACTGAAAGAAAATGTGCATCGTAACAAACCATTAAGAAGTCTCATAACCGGAGTGTCTAACCGTATATTTGGATGAAGGTTCATCACATCTTACATTTTTTGCATCCCACTGTGATTTATCAAAGCTACAATTTGGAGAAGTGAGTGCAAACACATCATAGTTAGTCAATTTCACAACCAAAAACACACCAAGACTACTTTTAACAGCCAATTTTGCTAGTGATTACAGACTACATTGAAACCTGATAAGTCTCAACTCCTAGCTTATTTGATGCAAAATAATTGCAATGTATTGAAACCTTATAATGATGAAACAAAAGACAAGGATTAACTCAGAAGGAACCTAACTTAACAAAACACGTCTTTACCTGACAAAACTTACCTTTCTAACTCTGATGACTATCGATCAAAATAGCAAGGCCAAGGCTAGGTATATTTATTAAACCAAGAATCAACCAACGCAGCTGAAATTGATAGCGGAGGTTTTGATTTTCTCAATCACAGGCCCAAAAGGAATTACTTGCTGCAGATAGATGGGATAAAATAGACAGTTAAATCTTGAACATGTCTCTCTTTATTATCTCTTAGTTTTTTCATCATCTTCTTTCTTCTCCCACTCTTATTCGATATTGCAGGTTTTACAGTAATAGAAAAGATTTAGCAACCAAAGAAAGGGGAAGTAAAAAGAGAACTAACATACCTGCACTTATAAAAAAAATTAATTTATGTAATTGGTATTTGAGGGTGCTTGCTTACATACTTGTGTTACATTGACTATCATTCCCAGCAGCAAGGCACGAAGACACTTAAGCAACAGAAATTCTAAAACTTAAACTGCCAAACAATTAAAGCATCTAATTACCTCCACTTCCTTGCTTGTAATGCTATAAGATAAGATCACTTAAAGCAAATTACAACAAACCAAGCAAGTAAAAACCATATAATAAGAAACAAAACTCTTCATTGCTTGTTAGACAGAGAAGAGAGATTCACAAATCGATCCATTTAATGCCAATAAAGTCCGGTAATTGTTCACAAAACCACGTTATGCATGCAGAGAGTTGAACTCAATCATAAATCATAAAGTAATTAACATTCCAAAACTATTAAGGTTTTAGTTTCACGGAATAAAATCAGAATTCAGCGAATGATAATTAAGATATATCCATTATATTTATAATTAATATATAACTCAGAAACACAATTGTGCGTATAGAATATCTCAATGGTAATCAAAACAGACTACAATAACAGCAAATTATCCAGTATAACACTACTAATACGAGAAAGTTTATTGCATTAAATAGCAGAACTACAACAGTATAAGTGATCATAGCACAACAGAATAAATCTACTCCTTTTATAATCAAATTATAAATAATACCAAAACCTAAACATGACCCTCCTACTCATGTATTCTAATTTCAACACCCTTATAATAATAAACGCACTAATTACGCCATCTAAACTAACTCAAAGCCTCTTCTCCATTTCAGATGCCAAAAGCAAAATCTTGAACGACCCAACAAGCTTTGTTCTGTTCTTTTACCTTCACCTTTCTTCCATAACACTCTTTGTTCCCTCACACTCAATGGCCATCCCATGCGAGCAAACATAACCCTTCTTCGCGTGTATCACGCAATCTAGTATCATCATCGTAATCAGAGAAAAACAATTTTACAGAATCAATCAACTAATCAAACAAAGAAACCGCTTCAAATCACCACTGACGGAATCTGTTTTCCTACCGAGAAATTCAGGAACAGGTACGGAGCTAGGCGGCGGAGACGCAACGGAAGTCGGTCCTGCGTAGAGTCCGTCCGTTAAATCCTGAACCCTAACCTGTTTCTTCACAATCAGAGGATCCGGACCTATACGATTCGTGGATCCTAATACCAAATCGTAACATTCATCACTCTTGATCGTCGCGTTATCATCGGGAATCAGCTTCTCTCCCCTCTTGAGAATCTTCACTTGACCCATCACGAGATTCGATCCGGGGTGTTTTACAACCGAGCAGTTTCGATCTAGCGAACTAGAGTTCACGGCCGCCGTACTCCGCTTTTTCCGGAAACTCTGGTTAGGGTTTCGGTGTGATCTGATAATGGAAGATGCATCGTCAGATCGGAGAAGAACTGCGGTTCCCATGGAAGCCTATAGAATGAATGTATGCAAAATTGAGAATGTACGAATAATACAATCCGTTATTATTATAATTTCTTTGTTTTTATTTTTTTATTTTTTATTTAATATTATTATTATTATTATTATTATTATTATTATTATTATTATTATTATTATTATTATTATTATTATTGTTGTTAAGCGGGGCAGTAAATAGGGTGTAATGGGTCAGTCAATTTAATAAAAAACGTAAATACATCAAAATAAAATTTGTATAGATTGATTAGTTTGATTTTATTTGTTTTTTTATAACGGGATCTGAATCAAATTAAAACAATGATATGCGGTTGCTGTGATTCGGGTGATTGGGTTTAAAAAAAATATAAATATTTCAAATTTTTGGTAGAATAAAAAAATATATAAAAATGCCGTTGTCACTACAAATTCATAATTTAATTTTGAAAAGATTAAAACAAAATATGCAATAGTGCAATACTAGAATTTGGTTCCTAAACATAATTTGGGATGGCACTACAATATCAGAGGTAAAAATAAAAACAAGTAATAATAATGTCAAATTAAATTTGAATTTAGTTTAGATTATAAATGAGAATTTAAATTACAATGTAAAATAAATAGGGAACGACAATGATTCAAAGTATGTCATAGTAGTCTGTTTGAATGATACAAACTTGAAATAAATAAACTATTAGAAATTGAAATTGATTTTCAACTTAAATAGATCAAATTTAATATAACCTTAGATTGCATTCTTCATTCATGTCATAACATCGATATTAACCCTAACACTAGTAATACATAACCCAATAATTTTAAAGAATTAAAACACGCAATCTACAATAAATTAGTTTGATAATGTAATAAAATATAATAACAAAGTAAACAAAAATGATAGTTGGGTTACAAATCAACTTTCATATCTACTTCAAGTTGTTGCACTTTATCCATCTATATTCTTAAATCAATTACGTTTGGTTTTATTATTCAATGTTGGGTACAAATCAAAGCTTCAACAATGGTGAAATTCAAACTACTAAGAAATGAATCGAGCACACGACCTCATGTACTAAATATAGACTCAAATGACACTGTAGATACCATAATAGCCAATATATATCTAGTCAAGTTGGAGAAGACATAAAAAAAATTTAAGGCTTTATTGCAGTTTTGGTCCCCCTATTTTAGCTGAAAATAAAGTGCAAGCAGTTACCATATTTTCACTTTGTGAATTACTTCCTATGCCACTTACACTTCCACTTGTCATTTGCTCAACTTAAAATTACCTAAAAACCTAAAACAACAACTTAGTTTAGTGAATGTAATAGAACTGTATTTTTTTTTGTTCTAAAGAGTTTAGCGCTAAAACTAACACATAATATGGAGACATCAATCAAAATAGGAAATCGTCACAATACAACAAAATAGGAAACAACAATAAAAACTTTACTAAATGTACAACACAATAGGAAACAATAATCAAAATAGAAAAATGAAACAACAAATAAAAAAGGAAACAACAAAAAAGAAACAATGTTGTTACTTCAATGGAAATAAAAAAATTGTGATAGAAAGAAACTGAGACAAAGAAACAGAGAGGAGGTCGTGGCGACAAGTAATGGCCGAGAGAGGGAAAATGAAGGAGTTCTGAGATAAACAGAAAGCGAAGTGAGAAAGACTTATGGGCTGGTAAGAGATAAATGATCGAGATAGCAAGGTGAGTGATGACGAGATGAGCGGTGCAATTTCAATGAGTGGGTTGTGGGTAGCAAAATGGGTTTTAGGGATGAGGTGAGGGTTAAGGAAGATGATACTGATGTAGCTAAATATCACTAGAAGGGGGGTTGAATAGGGATTTTGCTGTTTTAAAAATAAATTCTATGTGTTTGAAAACCTATCCTCTCACTGAGGATGGGTAGCTCGAGGATGAGATTTTAAGCTTGTTAGATTTAAGTTGAGCAAAAGAGTAGAGGTAGAGTAAGAGAGACACACACACAATTTTTATACTGGTTCACCCAAAGATGGCTACGTCCAGTCCTCACACCCTTGTGAGATTTCACTAACTTTCAAAGGGATCAATCCTCAACCCGATGATGATTACAACTCGTGTATTCTTTAGCTTCACCAAGCTTACAATCAATTTCTGAATATTTCCAAGTGTAACTCACTGGAAATTACAAAGTGATAAGAGAGTGATTGATACTTAATACTTTCTCAAAGGATATACAAAGATATAGTGTAGGATCAAAGAAAGTAAGAAGTGAGGGTGTTTTGCTCTTGATTAGCTTTAAGATGCTTGATCTTTTTATGCAAGTGTGTTGTGTATTGAAGAAGATCAGTTTGCTGCATTTTATAGAGTTCTTGTTATGTTCATTTCATAAGCCAAGCATTTCATGACCGTTTGGAACTCCATTTGAGAAAGACCAAGGTTTTTCTTCATAATTACGAAACTGCCATTCAGTTCATTTGAAAATGTGTCTTCCATGTTTTAGTACGAGGTAGTTGGTTTCTTGGCCTTTGGGGACATGAGCTGTCCTATTCTTTCCTTGTTTTAAGGTTTGAATGTTGTGAGGAGTCAATTTCCTTCTCTTTCTTCAATACCTTGATAAAGCTTCACATGTGAGCTTTCTCTTTCCTCCATTTAATGCCTTTGCAAGACATGTGATGTTCTTTTCAACTCTTTCTTCAAGACTATGTGAAGGCTTCACGTGAGGTCTTCTTGCCTTGCCTTAAGACATGTGATACATTTATTTAAGACATGCTTTGTTGATGCCTTTTTGAATATTAATATTATAATCCCTTTCAAAACACCAAATGGTATTATGTAGCTTTTTGCCTAAGAAGCCTATGACATGATAAGTTGCCTTCATGATGCATTTCAAAATGTTGACTCTAGACACATGCTACCATCATCTTTCAACGTGCCTTTCTTCTTGGATTCTTGTAACTTTTCTTCCAAGACCTTTCTTTTAAAATACTAATATTTTGCCTTTATTGAATGAATCACCAATTCATTCTTTAATACCATTTTGCCCTTGTTGAATAAAACATTCTTTAGTACTATTCTGCCCTTGATGAATGAATTCAAATAATTCATCTTTTAATATTGTTCAGCCCCTTGTTGAATGAATTCAAACCAGCGAGGATGCAGATCTGCAGCTCGAGAGGCCATCCTCAGCATTTTCAATACTTAGCATTTAACTTATAATTTTCTTCTTCTTCTTCCTTAATGAATAATAACCTGTTTTACTTATGTAAATACACTCAAGAGCACGGATTAGTCTTTAAAACACAATCATAATCTTTTCATTAATTTTGTTATCATTAAAACCAATTTGGAGAGATTTTGTCTCAACAATCTCCCCCTTTTTGATGATGACAAAATTCTTTTAGATTATGATTTTTGTATTATGTAGGAATGAAATAATTAAACTCCCCCTCAATTATACAAGTGATAATTTTGAAAAAATTTCCCTTTTATCATTCAAGTAAAAGCAATTTTTGAAATTATGCAATATTGAGGTAAATAAAACATTCATAAACACCTAAAATGAATTCCAGCAACTTAAGCAACATACTATAGGTTCATGAATTCAGCCATAACATAACAATCATAATAATTCAGCCAAAACATAATAATCATAATCATTAGATGAGTTTAAACAACCATAACATCAGTTAAGCAAAACATAATATGAGTTTAAGCATCAAAGAGTTAGCTAACATAAGACAAAATATAAACCATAATAACATAAGACAAAATATAAACCATAATCTGACTCCCCCTGAATTAAGTCGACATCAAAAAGCATGGAATAAACTAAAGCAGAGTCATTCAGCGGAAGAGTAATCTTCAAATGATGAAGATGTAGAGTTGGGAGCAAAAGAGAACTTGGCTGGAAGGGTAGGAGGTCGATCGCGTTCAGCAGCCGATGAACCCAAATTTTTGGTAACCCATTCCAGAATGAGTCCAAACTGATTAAGGGTTTTTTGAAAGTTAGAAAATTTATCCAATAATTTCTTTTGATCTTTCCGAATGGTCTTGAGTAGCTTAAGAACCTTTTTGTTCTTAGTTCCTATCGATTTCATGCTGATGGTGGAATCACCACGAGCCCTTTTGGATTTTGAGCTTTTAGCCTTATCCTTTGAGACATTTTCAGAATGTGGGGCCAAAGGGGATTTGGATTTTTCTTGTGATTTTGGATCAGAATTAGAGGAGGCAATATTTGGAGAGATCGGAGATGAGTTCAGACTTACTTGAGATGGTAAAGTGGATTCTTTTGCATGTATGTTCCTATGAGGACTTTTGGAAGAATAATGATCGTAGGATACGTTTAGATCAAAAGCCAAATCTTCACCATCACCATCTTTCACAGTATGTGTTGATGGGTCCTTGCTGTTTTGTGGAGATTGAGGAAGTGTTGATTCAACAGAGTTGAAAGAGGGGGTGCGAGATTGAGATAATGGAGAGGCAGATTTTTGTTTCTGCGAGGCAGCCTTTTCTTTCTTTGAGTTAGGGTTTTGTTCAGGCAGATTAATGCGCATTTGTTTGATGTTTTTCATAGAAAAGAAATTGTTGCACTGAATGCGTTCTTCATCATCAAGCGGTACCTTAAAGAACTTAAATATTTTGGTCAGGATCATCCCATAGGGAGCTGATCGACCAATAATGGCCGCATTCAACATATAGCTGAAGATGATATTACCCAGATGAAGAGGTGTTCCAGTTAACAAATGATGAAGGATTAAAATGTCAAGTTCAGTTACTTTTTCATAACTACCAGCGCGAGGAGCAATCGAGTGAACACAAATATTGTGATAAATCCGACACATGGGAGGTAGGTTTGAGGCTATGAGAGGTTTCTGAGGATTTATTAGGATGTTTTGAAGGACAGAGTTTCGAGTGACCATATACTGCATATACCAAGTTTCAGCAAAACAGTGTGCTCCAACATCTTGTATGTTAAGGATTTTGCATAGAGAAGTAGGGTTTACATCCAAATGAACTCCCTTAAGTACAAAGCTAAAACCAGTGCTTCCTTTACAGCCATTGCAAGCAGCATAAAAGGCTTTTACTAACCTTGGGTATTGCGGTTCATTTACTCTAAAGAATGAGGTCCAGCCAAACTTATCAAATATCTTAACAACATTAAAGCCACCATTTTTCAGATTGATTAAATCAATGTGCTTACCATGAACCACAGATTTGTGAATCCATTTTGAGGTGTAACTTAGCTCCGAATCCTTGGATTCAAAAAGAGGAACAGGAGTAGGTTTGGATGACTTAGCCTTTTTAGGAGTCTTTTTATCTTGACCGGACGACTTAGTTTTTGGTCTTTTGGGAGTGGATGGTTTGGAGGCTGATTTAGTATTGGTATTTTCTGGTGCATTATCCACGTCAATCACATGTACAGTGGTGTCTTCAGTGATTGGTTTGGTTGAATGAACAGCCCCAGATTGGATTCGGGAAGACCGTCTGGTTGAGGTAGAAGGTTTGGTTTCTGAGGGCTTCTTTGGAGTGTTCGATGATTGAGGAGGAGCCTTAGGAGGGGATTCAGATTTTTGTTTAGTCTCTTGCCCAGTGGATTTAGAGCTTGAGTAATTTTCAGAATCAGTTTCAGGATCAAATGGACGCATTTTTCGCTTGGCAGTAGTTTTGATGCGTGCCATTTTTGTTGAGAAAAGTTACACAAAGGAAGATGAAGTTCGTGAAGGGAAAAAAAAACTGATTGTCTTGGGAGAGGGAGAAACGAATGGAAGAGAGAGAATGGAATTAAACACGGAGAGAGAAGATGAATTAAAATTGGAGAGAGAAAATAAATTAAAAAAGGAAGTAATTCAATGAAAAAAGTAATTTGAATTAAAAAAGGAATCTGAATAAAGGGTGAGAGAAAAGAAAATTAAATGAAGGAGAGAGAATTGAAAAGAAAACGTGTGAGAGAGGAGAAGAAACAAAACTGATTGACTGATGGAGTTGAAACGTGAGAGAGAGAGAGAGAGAGAGAGAGAAAGAAAGAGAGCCGTTGATGAGGCATCATGATGGACTGCATTGAATGCAGTCTGCGCAATTTAGGGAGATGGGGAGTATTCATCACGAGCCATCTGATTAACCAATGAGTAAAGGGAGGCATGCGCATGGCCTTTGATTTAACAAGAGGAAGTTTCACTTAAAAGTGCATAAAGTCCTCCTTTTTAATTTTTGACTTAATTTTAGGTATCAGATTTGCCATATATTTATCACACAAAATAAAAATTAATAAAAACGAACAATAAGATAATAATAAAATAAAAATGACAAATTTAAATTATTTTGGAAAATTTATGATGGAGAGTTCTTCTAAGATGAGTTTAAACCGATCCTCTTGGAGAGGTTTGGTAAAAATATCTGCTAATTGATTTTCAGTGTCAATAAAAATCAGTTCTAAATCCCCTTTTTGCACATGATCTCTTATAAAATGATGTTTAATTTCAATGTGCTTAGATCTAGAATGTTGAATAGGATTTTTAGAAAGATTTATTGCACTTGTATTATCACAAAGGATGGGAATTTTTGTGTACCTTAGTGAGTAATCTTCAAGTTGATTTTTAATCCATAGCAGTTGTGAGCAACATTGAGCAGCTGATACATACTCGGCTTCGGTGGTTGAGAGGGCAATGGTGCTTTGCTTTTTGCATGACCAACTTATTAGTGATTTTCCAAGAAATTGGCAAGCCCCACTTGTGCTTTTTCTTTCAACTTTGTCTCCAGCGTAGTCCGCATCACAATAGGCTTTAAGATCAAGATTAGAGCACTTCTTGTACCATATTCCCAGATTTATAGTGCCAACAAGGTATCTAAAGATCCTTTTTACCGCTGTGAGATGCGATTCTTTGGGAGAGGATTGAAATCTTGCACAAAGACCGACTGCAAATACTATGTCCGGTTGGCTTGCAGTTAAATATAACAAGGATCCTATCATCCCCCTGTATTCCTTTTCGGAAATTTGAGTTCCTTCATCATCTTTATGGAGTATGGAGGAAGGATGCATAGGAGTTCCCATGCTTTTGGCCGAACTCATTTTGTATTTGTTGAGTAGATCATTGGTGTATTTTTCTTGAGATATGAATATGCCATCCTCTCTTTGTTTGATTTGTAGTCCAAGGAAGAATTTCAATTCCCCCATCATACTCATCTCAAACTCACTTTGCATGAGATTTGAGAAATCTTTACACATCATTTCATTTGTGGAACCAAATATAATGTCATCGACATATATTTGAACAATTAGTAAATCCTTTTCATGAGTCTTCTTGAAAAGAGTTGTATCAATTTGACCCCTAATGAATTCATTTTCTTTTAGGAAAGAGCTTAACCTCTCATACCAAGCTCGAGGAGCTTGCTTTAAGCCGTAGAGAGCTTTTGAAAGTTTGAACACATGATTCGGCCTTTTTATATCTTCAAAACCGGGAGGTTGATGAACATACACTTCTTCATTTAAGAATCCATTCAAAAAGGCACTTTTGACATCCATTTGAAATAGTTTTATACCTTTATGAGTAGCATAAGCTAAGAGGATTCTTATTGCTTCAAGTCTTGCTACGGGTGCAAACGTTTCATCATAATCGATCCCTTCTTGTTGATTGTACCCTTGTGCCACTAGTCTTGCTTTATTTCTAATGACTTCTCCATCCTCATTTAGTTTGTTTCTAAATATCCATTTAGTCCCAATAATGGATTTATCCGGAGGATGAGATACAAGATTCCATACCTTATTTCTTTCAAATTGAGAGAGTTCTTCCATCATGGCTTCAACCCATGATTTGTCACCAATAGCTTGATCAATCGTTTTGGGTTCAACTTGTGATATCATGGCCATGTTAATAGAGCTTTCCCTTAGAGAATTTCTGGTTCTAACGCCATCCTCTGTATTCCCAATGATTAGATCAGGAGGATGATGAGTGACTGTTTTCCATCCCCTAGGAAGTTGTTGAGAGATTGGATCAGACTCATCCTCTGCACGAGGACCGGGTACTTGAGAGGTTGATTGTTCATCTTCTTCATTTTTATCCAATTTTTCTAAACACAAGTCATCAAATTCATCAAAAATAACATGCATGGATTCCTCCACAGTTTGAGTCCTAAGATTATATATTCTATAACCTTTTGACGTTGTGGAGTATCCTAGAAAAATTCCTTTATCGGATTTTGGATCAAACTTTCCCAAATTTTCTTTATTATTTAGAATGTAGCAATAACACCCAAATATATGAAAATAGGAAATATTTGGCTTTCTCCCCTTCCATAATTCATATGGAGTTTTGTTTAAAATTTTTCTAATGGATGTACGATTTGAAACATAACAAGCAGTGTTGATGGCTTTGGCCCAAAAATATTTTTCAATGTTGGCTTCATTTAAAATCGTTCTAGCCATTTCTTGTAAAGTTCTATTTTTCCTTTCAACAACCCCATTTTGTTGGGGAGTTCTAGGACAAGAAAAGTTGTGTGAAATACCATTTTCTTCACAAAGATTTTTAAAAGATTCATTTTCAAATTCACCTCCATGGTCACTTCTCACCGAGACTATTTTTGATCCTTTTTCATTTTGAATCTTTTTGCAAAAATGGTGGAATCCCTCAAAGGCTTCATCTTTATGTTTTAAAAATAAAACCCAAGTAAATCGAGAAAAATCATCAACAATTACAAAACCATATCTTTTTCCACTAAGACTTGGAGTTTTAATAGGACCAAAAAGATCAATGTGAATAAGTTCAAGAGGATGATTTGTTGAAACAAAGTTTTTAGAGTGAAAACTACTTTTGACTTGTTTTCCTTTTACACAAGCTTCACAAACTTTGTCTTTTTCAAAATTAATTTTTGGAAGGCCTTTTACTAATTCTAAATTTGCTAATTTAGAAATAGTGTTTAAGCTTGTGTGACCGGCTCGTTTGTGCCAAATCCATTTATCATTTTCAATAGAAACAAAACAAGAATCAGTGGGTAAATCATCAAGATAAAGTTCATATAAATTCTTTTTTCTAATTCCGAAAAATAAAACTCTACCCGAGGATGAGTGCTTAACCTCACATAGAGTAGGCTTAAAGATAACTTCATAACCACTGTCACATAATTGACTAATGCTTAGTAAGTTATGTTTTAAGCCATCCACATATTGAACATTTTCAATTTTTGCAGAATTATTCTTACCAATAATACCGGTTCCTTTTATTAGAGCTTTATCATTATTACCAAATGTGACCGATCCTCCATCCTTTATTTCTAATGACATGAAACAGTGCTTATCTCCCGTCATATGCCTTGAGCAGCCACTGTCCAAGTACCAAGGCTTTCTTTTGTTGATTAGATGAGGAACCTGTTTTAGAGTTTAAAAGAGACTTAGGTACCCATATAGCTTTGGGTCCTTGTTGGTTAGTTTTTCCTCTTTTGAGGACATTTCTTTTATGATAGCAAATAGAATCATGATGTCCATGTTTACCACAGAATGAGCAAGCTGACTTTGCATTATTAGCTTTCCTCTTAGAATGACAAATTTTGGAGGTATGCCCAAATTTTTTGCAAAACATGCATTTCGGCCTATCCTCTAGTTTTTTTGGCAAGAAAAAGTTTCCATATAATTTTTGTTTTTGAGAACTTTCAAAACCAATACCAGCCTTGTCAAATATTCCAGATTGAGACCCCATTATCTTTTGAAATGTTTCAGTAGATTTGACAAATTTAGAAATATCACTTTTTAGTTCCCTAACCTCAGTTTTCAAAATTTCCTTTTCTGCATCCTCGTCAGGAGGATGAGTTTCAACTATTTTCATGTTTAAAAATTTTTGTTCCTCAGAATTTTGAAATTGAGATTGTTGCAAATCTTGAATGATTTTAACATATTCATCATTCTTTTTCTTAAGCTCCTCATTTTGTCTCTTTATCTCAACAAGTTGGTTTTTTTGAAATTTACATGTTTGAGATAAAGTGTAGGAGTCATTTAAGAGGCTATCAAATTCAATTTCTAAACTTTCACAATTAGGACATAGATCAGAAATACTTACCTTGTCATTTTCTAGTTTTGCCATGAGACAAAGGTTGGCTTCTTCCTCCTTTTCTTGCTCCGAGGATGACTCATCACTATCATCCCAAGTAATCATCATGGACTTGTTTTTGTATGGAAATTTTTTTGAATTCCTTTTGTTGAGAGGACATTCAGTTTTGTAGTGTCCCATCTTGTTGCATCCATGACAAGTTATTTGACTTTTGTCAACCTTTTCTTTTTGAGATGCTCCTCTATTCTGTCCTCTTCTGTTTAATATCCTCTGAAGTCTTCTAGAAATCAGAGCGAGTTCATCCTCATCTTCAGACAGAGGAGACTCGACATTTTCCTTTGTTATGCCATCTTCATTTTTCTTGGAAGATGAACTTTCTGTTTGGCTGGTTTTTAGAGCAATCATTCTTCCTTTTTTGTTTGGTTTGTCCGCCAACAGCAATGGTTCATGAGCTCTTAGAGTTCCAACCAAATCTTCTAATTTCATGTTGGTCAAATCTCTTGCTTCTGTAATGGCAGTTACCATTGGCCTCCATTCTTTTGGTAGACTTCTTAGGATTTTTCTTATCCTTTCATGAACGGAGTATACCTTTCCAAGAGATCTCAAGTTGTTTAATATGATTGTTAACCTTGAGAACATTTCATCAATAGTTTCCTCCTCCTTCATTTCGAATAGTTCGAATTCTCTTACTCCCATATCTATCCTTGCTTCTTTTACATGGCTTGATCCTTCGTGATGGATTCTTAGAGTATCCCAATGCTCCTTAGCATTTTTGCATTCTTCAACTCTATCATATTCTTCCCTGCTCAAAGCACACGTTAGAAATAAATGAGTTTTAGAGTTTAGGAGTACCTTTGCATTTTCATCCGCCGTCCATTGTGCTTGAGGTTTCTCATCGGAGGTTGCATCTGCGTTGTTGGTTCTAATGACATGATCTCCATTTTCCACCACAAACCACATGTTGATGTCTTGTGATACGAGAAATAGCCTCATCTTACCTTTCCAGTGATAGTAATCAGTACCATCAAAGTAGGGAGGTCGACTGGATGATCCTCCTTCAGGAATATACTTAGCTTTTGACATTTTTCTTTTTGGATCTTTTTCTCTTACACTGTTAGGTGTATTTTTTTGAGAACCTTGCTCTGATGCCAATTGATGTAGCTAAATATCACTAGAAGGGGGGTTGAATAGGGATTTTGCTGTTTTAAAAATAAATTCTATGTGTTTGAAAACCTATCCTCTCACTGAGGATGGGTAGCTCGAGGATGAGATTTTAAGCTTGTTAGATTTAAGTTGAGCAAAAGAGTAGAGGTAGAGTAAGAGAGACACACACACAATTTTTATACTGGTTCACCCAAAGATGGCTACGTCCAGTCCTCACACCCTTGTGAGATTTCACTAACTTTCAAAGGGATCAATCCTCAACCCGAGGATGATTACAACTCGTGTATTCTTTAGCTTCACCAAGCTTACAATCAATTTCTGAATATTTCCAAGTGTAACTCACTGGAAATTACAAAGTGATAAGAGAGTGATTGATACTTAATACTTTCTCAAAGGATATACAAAGATATAGTGTAGGATCAAAGAAAGTAAGAAGTGAGGGTGTTTTGCTCTTGATTAGCTTTAAGATGCTTGATCTTTTTATGCAAGTGTGTTGTGTATTGAAGAAGATCAGCTTGCTGCATTTTATAGAGTTCTTGTTATGTTCATTTCATAAGCCAAGCATTTCATGACCGTTTGGAACTCCATTTGAGAAAGACCAAGGTTTTTCTTCATAATTACGAAACTGCCATTCAGTTCATTTGAAAATGTGTCTTCCATGTTTTAGTACGAGGTAGTTGGTTTCTTGGCCTTTGGGGACATGAGTTGTCCTATTCTTTCCTTGTTTTAAGGTTTGAATGTTGTGAGGAGTCAATTTCCTTCTCTTTCTTCAATGCCTTGATAAAGCTTCACATGTGAGCTTTCTCTTTCCTCCATTTAATGCCTTTGCAAGACATGTGATGTTCTTTTCAACTCTTTCTTCAAGACTATGTGAAGGCTTCACGTGAGGTCTTCTTGCCTTGCCTTAAGACATGTGATACATTTATTTAAGACATGCTTTGTTGATGCCTTTTTGAATATTAATATTATAATCCCTTTCAAAACACCAAATGGTATTATGTAGCTTTTTGCCTAAGAAGCCTATGACATGATAAGTTGCCTTCATGATGCATTTCAAAATGTTGACTCTAGACACATGCTACCATCATCTTTCAACGTGCCTTTCTTCTTGGATTCTTGTAACTTTTCTTCCAAGACCTTTCTTTTAAAATACTAATATTTTGCCTTTATTGAATGAATCACCAATTCATTCTTTAATACCATTTTGCCCTTGTTGAATAAAACATTCTTTAGTACTATTCTGCCCTTGATGAATGAATTCAAATAATTCATCTTTTAATATTGTTCAGCCCCTTGTTGAATGAATTCAAACCAGCGAGGATGCAGATCTGCAGCTCGAGAGGCCATCCTCAGCATTTTCAATACTTAGCATTTAACTTAGAATTTTCTTCTTCTTCCTTAATGAATAATAACCTGTTTTACTTATGTAAATACACTCAAGAGCACGAATTAGTCTTTAAAACATAATCATAATCTTTTCATTAATTTTGTTATCATTAAAACCAATTTGGAGAGATTTTGTCTCAACAGATACAATATGAGTGAGTGTGAGTGAATGAGCGACACATAGGATACATGTGAGTTATTGAGTATAAGGATGTTAATCTAGGGTCCGGGATTGGATTTAATGGGCCTGATTGTTGTATAAAAAAAGTTGTTTGATTAGGCCATATTTTTTGTGTAAAAAATAAATATATAAAAGAAAATGAATAGTGTTGAATTTTTTTGGTTTTTAAAACTAAAATCCGATAGCCGAAACAATAATCTTCAGTTTACATTGGTTTTAATTTGGGTTTTTACCCAAACCAAAAATAACGGATAATTTTTGGATTTGTTAGGTTTGGATGTTTGAATCTATTGATTTTATTTTGTCCACTTACAACCTTGGCTATAAGGACTTTGTTAAGAACATGACTAAACTACTATTTTTGGTCCTGACTCAATTGGATGTTGTCATTACATTCTCTATTTTTTTATTAACTATTTTAAGTGGGTGACAAGATTGAGTGAAGTGTCATTCTCTTCTATGTGATATGATGATTAGGTAGCGAACAAATAAACATAAAATTAAAAAAAAAATGAAGTTTTAAATAGAAAAAATTGTGTTTTTCTCTTTTTCATATACTTTTTATTTTTTTTTTCCTTCCCATAATTTACTTTCCCTTCCTCAAACGCAACCACCACAACCATCACACTTCATAGTATTCACATATGTCTTCGTATCATTTTCATCTTCTTTATCTTCCTTGATCTAAGCCTTAGTTTCTTCCTCAAATTCTTCCTTGTTTTTTGTTAAATTATCACAACAAAAATTTTAATGATGCAAAGTTAATTAATAGAGGAAAACCATTCTACACTACTCAAGTAACAAGGTAATATGGATTGGAGATTTATATTAAAGTCCTAAAATCAATTTTAGAAAATTTGTGATTAGGGTTTATAGGAATTGTTAGTAGAGAGGTGCACCTAAGAGGAGGGGGGAGAGGGTGAATTAGGTGTTTAGAATTTTTTTTGATTTTTAGAGACTTAATAGTAAAATGTAAATGACAGACAAATAAAGAACACGAAAAATTTCAAATATTGTTAGAATAAGTACAAGTCTAACTCTAAGACTTCAGTTACAAACTCCTAACAATCTACCTAAGACCACCAACTTAGTTTACACTCATTGAAGAAAATACACCATTTTCTTCAAACAACACAATAACTTTAACACTCATTGAACAATCTGCCTAAGACCACCAACTTAGTTTACACTCATTGAATAATTCACAAAATATTTCACAAAGTTATTCTTAGATTCTTCTTTTAAACTTGAGACTATGAGGCATTTATACTCCTAAAACATCACTTAAGATCAATGACAATCGTTCGTAGAAGTTTGATGAACATATGCAATGATCTAGATTGAATCAGAACTGAAAAATTGCATTGCTTCACAGTTGTATTCGGCTACAGCCTAAGTGTAGTCGAATACACTTCTGCAACGTTCAAATTTTTCAAACAATTTGTGTTTGTATTCGAATACAAGTCCATGTAGCCGAATACATATGACTGAAATTTGTCACTGATTTGGTTTTGTATTCGGCTACATCATGTTGTAGTTAAATACATATGTGCGGTTTTTGATATTGACTTGGGTTTGTATTTGGCTACAACATGCTGTAGTCGAATATAGATGTGTAATTTTTGCTTTTGACTTCATCTGTATTCGACTGCACATATATGTAGTCGAATACAACCTTGACTTTTGTCAAAAATTTGATTTTCAAATATTGTTCATGCATTTTGACACTTTGAAAATTCTTTTGATGCATATGCTAAAATGAAAGGTTCTTACGTGCATTTGAAAGATAACAATATTAGATTGCATCATGTACCTTAAATTACAAGACTTCTAGCATATTAACCATAGTTGATTTGATTGTTGACTTCTTTTTGAGCTTCCAATTTGATCACTTTCTTTGGTCTTTATATTCATCAATTAACAAGGTAATATAGGTCGGAGATTTTATATTAAATTCCCAAAATCAATTTTGGAAAATTTGTGATTAGGGTTTATAGGGATTATGGTAATATGAGTTGGGTATTAGTATTTATTTTTCACATTTGAAATTAATTTATTTTTTCGTTGGATGAATATGGTTATTGTGGATACTTTGTATTGGATCATGGAAGAGATAACGAGATCCACCAAAGAAGAGAGATTGAGAGGCACCAAAATTTAGATGGAGTGTTCAAGGTTGGATTTAATATCAAACTGCATTATATGGCTTACGAAATAGAAATGTTTAAAACACTTGTAATTGATGTATTTATCATGCAAATGTTGCATATAATTTGGTTTCATGTAACACCCTGATTTTTAACTGCGAGAGTGTAATTTTTTATTTTAAAACAACTAAACACTTATGGATAAAATACTCATACTTTGATTTAAATGAAAGTACAATATTTAATTGTAAAATTATTTTCCAAAAACGACTATTAGAATCATTGTTGCATTATATAAAATAATTTCAACACAACTGACTTACTTACAAACGAACAATTTACATTGACAAATCCTTTAAATAAAAATCTAAGCTGATCTTGAACTCTAATTGAGGATGACAAGGTACTGAGGATCCACGGGTGGCATCAAGCCTCGTTGTATCCGATCGCCAATCCAAATCATCGCTCTATCATGTCTTCATCGTTATTGCAATTCGCGCACGACCCCAAGCTCTAAGAACTTGGGACGTAAGCCCGATCCACAATAATATTGTTGCGTCCCGTTTGTCCGCGAAAAAGGAGTCGTCACTAATTTTATTTTTATTAAAGGAAAAATTGGATAAAACCTAAAATAAATGATTTCTGAACCAAAAATTTGGATTCGGGAGTCGATTACGAGTAGGGAAGTATTACCACCCTACAACATCCGTTAAAACAAATGATTACTTTATAATTAATTATATACAAACTATTTATTTATTTATATATTTATTTTTACCCTAAAAAGAATAATATTAAAAAAATAAATTATTTACATTAATAAAAGAAGAAAAAATATTTTTTTATTAATTTAGTTTGACAAGGGAAAAACATTGCTCCTATGTATTCCCAGGTGCAATAGGGAAATCATAACACATGTAGTTCTTAGGTAAAAAATATTTATGTATTGATCGATTTTATTATTATTTTTATTTTTATATATATTAAAAAATAAAATTATAGTAATAATAATAATAATAATAATAATAATAATTATTGTTCATGGATTATATCTTCTATTTTTGTTTTAAAGTAAAGAAAAAAAATTGATTTTTTTTCTTAAAAAAAACTGTGACATGGCGGTATGTAAACGAGATAGATGGACATGATGGTGAAATAATCTGTTAAAAAAATTGCTCATACGTTGTCGGATATGTCGTGACACAAAGGCCATCAAGGATTGGGAGTAAGTGATAAGGCACAACGAGCGAGGATGAATTTCATGACGACAACAACCATTAATTCTAATCATAAGGGAAAACATATTTATCTGTTGTTATGATTTTTAGTTATCTGATAAAGATGTATTATGAATTTTCTATTATATTACAATATGGTGAAATTTGTTTTCTTAGTCTATAGACATCAATTAGTTATAATTTTTTTTTATAATTATTTTGTGTTACAAAGAAAACAATTTTAGGATTAAACGATTTAAAAAAAAATAAAAGCTTAATATATGAGTGTATTTTTTATAAATAGAAAAAATAGAAAGAGAAAAAAATATATATTTTAAAAAATGCAAAATAAAGACTAATAAGTAGAAAATTAGAGAAAAAAAAAATGATACCTTATTGCTGAATTGTTGTTTTGGTAGACCGATTGTTTCAAGATTAGATTCTCTTCTTCTCTTTTGCCAATTAATCTCTCTATTTTTTATGTGCTCTCAATTTGTATTTCGAATTGTGCTCACTTCTGTTCTCTTGTGGTAGACTATTTATAGACTTTTGGGTGTAGATTACAAAAGACAAGAGAATAATTGTCAAATGATTACCATTAATCTATTTCTTTTTGGCTTCTTTTCATTTAATTGCCCACAATTATACTAATTCTTATTACCATTGATTTATTTCTTCAGTTTCTTTTCTATTCAATTAATCACCATTATACTGATTTTTATGATCATCAATCCATTTCTTTTTGGTTTTTTTTCATTTAATTTGATCATCTTTATATTGATTTTTATGACCATCAATTCATTTCTTTTCAATTTCTTTTTTTTTTTTT